>QZLH01000875.1:10048-54200 GCA_003833135.1 Oehlia diaphana | reverse complement strand
CTTTGATTCTTTGGATAGAGCGCGTTTTCACCTTTCAAATGAATATAAAATCATTCGTTTAGCATACATATAGGCCGAGAAATTAACAATTATGTTACAGAAATAAAAGTCCGATATAAAATTTTATTTCTTACCAAATAATGTTTTACAGAAGAGTCCTGAATAATTTTAATATTTTCATACCAAAAAATGGTTCGTAAGAAAGCCTTTAGTTTATTTAAAAGATTTTAAACAAATAATATACTTATCAGTTACAAATAAGTACTATTATACTTACAAAACTTTTATTTTTAAAAAGTGATGGGTTCTTAAAATAGTTGATGGGTTGAAAAAAGTTTTATTATTTTCATTATTTAAATGTACGTTGTAAAAATTTTTTTATTTTCTGATTATTTTGCATGTGATTGATAAGATAGTTATGTAGTACAATTGCATTTTAAGTTATAAAGCATTAAATAATTAAAATTCTTAATTTAGGCTAATTCCAAAAATCAGCCCATATGAGCAAAGTAATAAGAAAATAAAAAAACATTTTGTAAAGCAAAATATGCGTTACGTATTTGTGTAATATAAAATCATCTGGTGAATTTCACTGGGGTAAATTTAAAATTTTAATGCATTGCAGATTAAGGTTAAATTCATCTCAGTGAAATTCATCAGAGGTGAATGTAAAATTAATCCATAATAAAAATAAAATTTAAATTTTGGATCATTTTAACGCTCATCAGAAGTGAAATTCACCGAAGGTGAATTTCACCATATCACATGATATTTATTATTATATTAAAATTTAGTAAAATTCAATTTTTTTGTGTTTGAATAAACATGTAAAAAAAGTTTTTCTATTGATCATTTAAGCATAAATATTTAAAGTTTATTAACAAAAAGTTTCTTTTTAAATTACAAGAATATTATCATAACTCCAATTAAACTATATATCCATCTACTAACCATTTAATCCAGATTTTTTATTAATTTAAGACCTATAGTAATGCATAATAATATATACAGTTTAATCCTTTATAATAATGAAAAATGAAATGAAAGTAAAATAGGTTAATGAAAACAGAAGTGGGATGATGTAAAACAAAATGAAACAATACAAAGAGAATTGAGATGATGAAAAATAAAGTGGAATATTGCAAAATGAAATGGAGTGATAAAAACCGATATGAAGCGATATGGAGTGATGAAAACTGATATGGAGTGATGAAAACCGATATGGAGTGATGAAAACCGATATAAAGCAATATAAAGTGATAAAAAATGATATGGAGCAATATGGAGTGATGAAAAACGATATGGAACGATATGGAGTGATGAAAAATAATATGGAGCGATGTGAAGTGATAGAAAATGATATAGAGTGATATGGAGTGATGAAAAACGATATGAAGCAATATAAAGTGATGAAAAATGATATGGAGCAATATGGAGTGTTGAAAATGATATGAAACAATATGGAGTAATGAAAAATGATATGGAACGATATGGAGTGATGAAAATGGATATGGAACGATATGAAGTGATATGGAGTGATGAAAAACAGTATGGAGCATTATGGAGTGATGAAAAATAATATGGAGCAATATAAAGTGATGAAAAATAATATGAAACGATATGGAGTGATGAAAAACAATATGGAGCGATATGGAGTGATAAAAAATGATATGGAGCGATATGAAGTTATGGAAAATGATATAGAGCGATATGGAGTGATGAAAAATGATATGGAGTAATATGGAGTGATGAAAAATAATATGGAGCAATATGGAGTGATGAAAAATGATATGAAATGATATGGAGTGATGAAAAACGATATAGAGCAATATGGAGTGATGAAAAATGATATGGAGCGATATGAAGTGATGGAAAATGATATAGAGCAATATGGAGTGATGAAGAACGATATGAAGCAATATGGAGTGATGAAAAATGATATGGAAGTGAAAGGGACAATGATAAATGAAAAGGATAATTAAAAACAAAGTGGGAGTAAAGGGAATGATAGAAAAATAAAAATGCTAGCAATAAAAGTGAGTCTTAAAGTTATTTGAAATTGTTGTTTTCTGAAAACAACTAAAGTTACAAGAAAGCAAAAAGCAAAATATGCGTTACGCATTTGTGTAATATGAAATCATCTGGTGAATTTCACCGGGGTAAATTTAAAATTTTAATGCATTGTAGATCAAGGTGAAATTCATCCCGGTGAAATTCACCGGAGGTGAATGTAAAATTAATCCTAAAAATTTTGTGCAATATAACTTACTCGGTGGCTAAACTATTTAGCCATGATCATGTGAATTAAATTTCGTAATTCGGGCCAGCAGTCCAGCACTATAAAGTTTCAATATCAAAACTGGGCCAAGTATTTGGTTGCACCCGGGTTGGTGGTCCTAATAAGTCCTGACCACTAAAAATTAAATATATATATATACGCCATTATGCCGATATGCACCATATTTCTAAAATTTAAAAATGAGTTCATTCAACTTAGATGACATGTTTATTCCTGCTGATATTGATGATATTGAAGATAGCAAAAATAACAATATATCATGTAAAACTTCTCCTTTATGGTCTCATATAACTTATAAGAATCCCACTCATCCAGGAGTACCTGTATGCAAAAAGTGTAACTATGCATTTTCTATTAAGTCAGGTAACTCTAGTATTGAACGCCATTTATTAAACAAACATAACATAGTAATTCCAAAAGTCAAGCAAATAACTTTAAAGTTTAAGTGTATAGATCCTTGGCCTGCAAAAGAAAAGTCAGAACGAGATGAAGTAATTGTTATTTGGATAATTTCTGAGCAACTACCCTTTAGTGTTATTGAAAGTGAAAATTTTATTAAAGCAATGAGTGTTTTTGACCCTTGCTACAAAATTCCTGATCGCCATCAAATAAAAGAAATGGTTATCCAAGAATTTAATCAACATCATTCAAATATTTATAAAGACTTACAAAAAATACCAGGAAAAGTATCATTTACTGCTGACATGTGGACTTCAACTTTGAGTAGTGAAGCATATCACAGGTCAAAATGCAAAAAAATGGTGCAAAAAGCAATGGCTATTTTTGGCTATTTTTGGCTGTTTTTGGCTATTTGCGAATTAATCTATACTATTTGTAAATAGTTTATACAAATTTGCAAATAGTTTATGCAATTTGCACCATTTTTTGCCTATTTTTGCTCATTTGACGTGTGTATCTTGGTCTGACTATTCATTATATTGATCAAAATTGGATACTTCAGTATTTTTTGTTTGATATAATTCCTTTTAAAACTCATCATACAGGAGTCAATATGTCAACTGCAATTAACAAAATTCTTATGAATTTAATCTAGCAGATAAAGCTCTTGCACTTACAATACTTACAATGGATAATGAATCTGCTATGTTAGTGTGTGAACAAATATTAACAGATAGAGGAATTTGAACAAGATTTAAATAATCTTTCTTTTAGTCATCAGCTCATATATTTAACCTCGCAGTTAAACAAGAAATAGAAATAATTGATCAAGAAATTTTGGCTGTGAGCAAATCAATGTCAAAAATCAAAAATTCAGTTTTATTATGTGATGATTTGTGTGAATTATGTATTATGGAAAAGCTGGAATACCTTTAACCTGAAATAGATATTGTGACAAGGTGGAATTCCACCTATTACATGCTTTATAAATTGCAACGAATGGAAACAGCATTACAAATGCTTGCAATCAAACACGAAAATGTATGTGATTTAATGCCAGATGCTGTGGCATGGACCAAAATAAAGGTATTTATCTTTTTTTTATTGATATTTTAACGATCTTATCTACAAAAAATAAATATAAGTTTATTTAAATTAATGATTTTTTAATTAATTTTAATTTTAATTTTAATTTAAGGAAACAATTTTTGTTTTAGAACCTATTGAAAAAGTGACCAAAAGCCTCTCAGGTTCAATGTATCTAACAATAGGTGATGTACGATTACACTTTAATGAAATTTGGGATTATCTAAAATATTGTATAGAAAAAGATGATTTTGATCAGTATCAATTAGCTGACTCAATAAAACAAAAAATTGAAGAGTATTGGATAATTCTTGATGATGCAACCACTATTGCATCAATATTAGATCCTGGAATCAAAACTTCACTTTTTGAATTAGGTGAGCCAACAACTAATGCGATAAATACCTTTTAAAATCAATTTTCCTCATATCTTATCCAAAGACCACAATCACAAGTTTCTTTATATAAAGAAAATTTTACATCATCATGAGAATATTTTTGGTAACTAAAGAAATGTCAGTTAGGAGCAACTGTCAATACAGAACAAATATCAGTTAATACTGATTTTGCAGAAATAGAATGATATTTAGCCCTACCTGTTGATGAAAATGTTTCAGCACTTCTTTGGTGGCAGGCCCATTCTGCTGAGTTTCTGATACTCTCATTAATAGCGAGAGATTATTTGGCAATACAATCAACAAGTGTAGCCTGCAAACAAGCTTTTTCTGTTGCAGGGAATACAATAACTAAAACTTGAAATAGGTTACATTCAGAAACTGCAAAAGCATCTTTATGTACAAAAAGCTGGATTGATAATAATATTGGTAAAGAAAAATGAAATTTCATTATTATTTCATTATTATTTGTGTTTAATAGATAGTCATATGCATATGATGTAATAAATAAATGATTAATGGTAAAAAATTACTCATTTGTAATTTGTGTAATGATTAACAGTAAATGTATAAGCCACAATTTTATTAATTAAAATAAAAAAAATAAGTTCAGATCGAGTTCGAATTAGGTTCTAGATTAAGTCTGAACCTGATCGGACCTAAGTCCTAGGACTCATTATTCGGACCTAGTCTTCAGGTTCACATGATAAGACCTATAGGTCCTAGGACCGAGACTAAACCAAGACTGACCTTACCAACCCTAGCTTTAAATGCAAACTGGTTTTCGTAATATAAATCCAGGTTAAACCGAATCATCAAAAATCAGTTGTAAACCAAATTTGAAACTGGATATACCATCCGGTTCCAACAAATATTAATCATGTTTTTTGAGATTTGGTTAAAACTTTTCTCATCATTTTATCAAAGTAAATATTAATGAATAAGTGGTCAAATATATGAACTAAATATTTGTTTTATAAGTTTATAAAAGTTTACAGTATCAGTTATAATATTATTGGAATTAATATCAATTATTTTAGAAGTATATTTCTTTCATAGTACACAGCCATTGACTCTTTTTTTTTAAGAATTTTTCTAGAATTCTCTATGCCCTCTGACATGTATATACAGTATTAGTAACATTACATATTTCTATCTTCCATTGATGGATAGATTAAAGTTTTGATCAGTTTTTTTACTGATTTGTAATTTTAGTGGAAGTCATTACCAATTGTCAAGGAATGCCAATTTTCTGAATCGATGAGGATTTTATTTCCTGATATTTATTGTTTACTTTCTATTTGTAAAGTATTGAATAAGATTTTACAATAAATCACTGTTCAAAAAAAACACTATACTTTTTGTTCACTAGCTTGTAAAGTGGAGGTAATAGTTTTGTAATTATACACTCTTTCTATTCAGCCCATGTATGTTCATTATCTATTTTATACATGTACAACTAATTTAATAACTTTTGTACTAGAGTTTCTAATAATATGAGCTATTTGCACATTTCTCTATTGTTGAAATCAATAATTTAAAAAAGCTTGTTAATGAGAAATTATGAATCCATGAACTTCATTCAGCACCTCTACAACTTCAATGCTATTCATTACATTGTATTAGATTTTATACTTCACACTTTTCAAATGTTTTTTTGAAACTGAGAAGATGAATTCAATTATATACTGTATATTATATTATTATTATTAATGTTTATAAAAAATTGTTATTATTAATGTATCAGTGTAAACCAAAAGCAATTAAATGCAAACTTTACATTTTATAGTTATGGGTAGGCCAAGAAAATAATGTTCTCTTTTTAGTTGATGATGTTCTTGTACTTCCAAGATCTTCTGGAGTTACCAGATGGAAAGTTAAGTTTTGAAAATATAATGGCCTGCATAAATTTGCCATTGGTAACCATTTTATAATATAAGCCAGTCTTGCTGTTGACCTTCCTTTATATTACTCCTTAAAATGATAACTGTTGAACTTCCTTTTATCCATAAGTCCAAATCCAAATAAAGTGGTTTTGAACAATATTGGTCTTTTTTATCTGGATGAGTAACATATTCACGGATTTACTCATATAAGTACCATTGTTATTCTGCAGATAATTTCTTTGACAACAATGTATTTGGAAAACTAAGAAGTTATATTTTTTTTAAGAATTAAAATTTCTATTTTTTTTTCCATCAAACTTTTGTTTCAACATTTACACTATTTCAATTTTTTCATTTAAAATTTCAAAATAATACTGCTGAATTTCCACTTAAACCATAAATTGTTTGTGCTGTATTAAATCCTCCAGTAGTAGCATTATGAACTATTTCTATCATATCTGAAAGATCTTCTGAAACTCATATTTTTAATTTAATTAATCCAAAAAAATCCACTAGGAGAAAACTTTGTATGGCCAGCTAACATAAAGCAGTACTTATGTAAACTTACAATTGATCCATAATTTTTGATTATCCAATAGCTACTCACTTCTATATTGTTTTGAATTATAGGGCAACTTAATAATAAAGTGCACATTAGACAAATATTTTTGATTATATTTTTATTTATAAAATTCCATTTTAATCAGTTTTAAGATAATTTTGATGCATAAACCATTTCTCAACATATCCAACTTTCAACTAGATAGTGCATCTTGTGCAGCAAGATTGATTACATGGGCCATGCATCTAATATGATTATTGTACATGGTAAAATTGATACCTTTTTCCTGACAAGTTGTTCTAATGCACTCATTAGGGATCATTATTTGTAGCATTTTTTGTAGTGTATTGGAGCTGGGCATCTATTAAAATACAACAACTAAAGCAGTTTTCTAAATGGGATAAATATCATTGCAACCTTGTTTTGATAAAAATGTGAGTTGTGTATGATATTCTATTCTAGAGATAATAACCATATTAATTAGGTAAAGAAGTTGTTTATCAGTAACTTTCTCTTTCTTTAAATTTTCACACATTGAAAAAACTTCATCTTTAGCTTGTTGAATAACATAATTATTTTCTTTCTTTAGCAAGATTAATTCATACTCCAAGAAAATGAATAGATTCACTTCTACATGCTGGTATAATATATGTTTTTATAGGATTAATGCTGTTGGCCAAGAAGTTTTTAAAAATAAGACTGACTTTTTTTTTAAATAATGAAAAATTGGATGAATATTATATATAGAGATAGTTTGAGTGGTACTAACAAAGCTATACCCAAAATACAACACTTTGCATCATTCAGAATATGGGCTTCATTTTTAAATATCTTTATATAGTAAATATAATAATTTTAATAAATTCAGATACTTTAAAAATGCTTTTAAACTTTTAAAACTTTTCAAGTTGTTTCTTTTAGAAAGTCATAATAGATGAATATGGATTTTTTTTGTCCAATATGTAATAGTCTTGAGTCTAAGCTTAATTTTTCACATTCTTTTGTGAAATATGACCTGATTTGGAAAGTAACAATGTTGAAGTGCAACTTATTGAATTATGTAATTCTAAAAAGTATAGGTGGAATTCCACCTAGTTTTAATATCTGTTATAAACATCCTTATTAGATTTATTAGGCATAACCTTTCTACACATACTCTTCTGATTATTATTGAAATATTGTTACCATTTATATTTGGATGAAGATTGTGTTCTCTATTTATTTGGAATTTTGGATTATTAATTTTACTACTATAGATTTAATTGTGATACCTTTTTTTGTCTCTTATTTAGTTTTATATTATCCTGGTTGTATTGTTGTACTGTTGTACTGTATACTAACAATATTATTTTTCTTTTCTTACAATAACAAAGAAAAAATATGCCATTATGTATTTTTAATAGTGATTAATCAAGAAGACTTTGAATAATTAATTGTAATAATATTAATGATTTGTTTCATAACCCTATAAAAAATGTTTGTCCGATAAATACGCATGTTATTATACAATATTTGTTACAATTTAATACAAGATGTGGAGATTGAGAATTTTTAACCACATAAAAAACGTACAATATCATGATGAATGTCCAATAAATGTCAAGTAAATGTTTGGAACGGGGTTGATTTACCGAACAAAAAACTGAACAATGTTTGGACAATATTTTTTATAGGGTAAATATTTAAATAAATAATATAATTAATAGTTAAAACAAGATACTTTACTAAGTATGTGCAGAAATAAAAATGTAGGTTTTCCAATAATAATTATAATAATATGAATATTTAAATAAAGCTATCAGAGCAGTAATATGTTGCTTGAAAGAAATCCATGTAAAACTTCAAATAATCATGCTTTGTCAGTTTGTAATATAAGAATGAAACAATAAGAATATTAGAAAATGTACCAAAACCTATAATTTATGATAGACCAGTTCAATTGTTTAACTATTTTGCAACCATATAGACTGGATAACTTAGGAATATTCATTTTTGAATTTTATATGTATTTTCTACAATATGATAGATTCTTTCAAATGTAGTATCATATGCAGGAGTTGTGGTTAATCCTTTGACCTTTTGGATACATAATAAACTTTTATTTTTAAGAATCCCTAGAATTCTTATAACTCTTTCAACTGGTATAAGAATATTAGTACCATAACGTTTGAAAGCCGCAGTAACCATTTTGCTCGTGACGGTTAGGTCACTTGAGATTTTGCGCAGTATCAATATCTTTAGTGATAGGAGGTTTGATCTGATTCCAGATAATAAGTTTAATAGTTAATAGTAACTATTTTAAGAATTTATATATAACTCTTTCAACTGGTATAAGAATATCAAAATAGTAACAGTTTTTCATAAGTGATGTAAAAGAAGGGGGGAAATGAGCTCTTTTAATTGAATTTCAACTTGTGCTAAGCCCAATGCTATCACTATGTTACCTGTGCACGAACTAAGGCTAAGCATATAAATATAACCAAGTAGTATACGTGGTATTCAGGTATTGAGAAAGCCTTTATAATTATCAAATATATTTATCTAATAAGAAATAAATATTTATCAAATAAAAAAAGTATTAAACTATTTTGTTAATTAAATTTCAAGTACTGATCCGATTGGCGGTGCTAAATATGCTAAGCCGAGAAAACTTAGACCGAGGCTTATAATTACGGCAATTATAATTATAGCAAACTTATATGGCTTAGTTTTTGACTCACATTATAAACGTTTCAAAATCAATCTATCAATAAATTGACATTTGACACATAAATTTTCGTCAGAAGTGAGCATTCCGATATTAAAGACTTGACAAATAATAGTTTTTTTTTAATAATGTTTAATGAAATTCCAGGATTATTTGATGCATAAGATGTAATTAATTAAATTTTTTTTTTTTTTTGGTACAATGAACCGTTTATTTATTTATATGATAAAGAACATACAAACATCTAACAGAACAGGGTCTAAGGTTTGCTGCGACCAAAGCCGATATCCCATACGATATCGCTGTAGTATCATTACCTAGTACATGAAGAACTCAATTATGAATGTATGTGTAATTAATTATTAGTTATTTATTAGAATCAATTAATAGCTTTGAATAGGCTAAAATTTGAGTCTATTTCTGCAATAAACTAATTTTTTACTGGAATAACGGAAAATTGTATCTTTATATTAATTAGGTTTATTAGATATTACTAACATTTTTCAATCAATTTTATAACAAACAAGATCCTTATATCCACAAATTATTCAGAGTAAACCTATCACAACATATCGATTTAAAGTTACCTTTTTTTTAAAAAAAAAACTATTCCTAATCCAGAAGATAACTATTTATTTATTTTATTATAAATACTTTAAGGATTTTAATTATCTTAAATATTTAAGTAAATTAGTACAATTTGTATAACATAAAATAATACTTATCTCTTTATTATTTGAAATACTTCATAATCTTCGATAGAAAACATATCCTCAGAATCTCTTATCTTCTTTTCATAATGAGATTTTTTACAGTAATACTCGTTATAGTTTGTATTTGCATAAGAAGAAAATATAATGATATCAGTATCACCAAAAGATGGACCACGTAAAGGGTTAAAATAGAATGAAATCGTTGTATTTTCTATATTACTAATAATTGCATCTTTACAATTACTTTTATTTTTAAAAGAAAAAATAAAACTGCCAATAGTTACGCCCCTATTATGAGAAGATTCCCATTTTAAAGGGTTATAACCACCAATAATTTCTTCTGAATCTTTCACTTTAATAAACGTGATAGTATCAGATTTTCCATCACATAGTTCATGAAATTTTTTTGGAGTAAATCCATTTCGGCTTCCTCTTAACAATAATTTAAATTCGTATGGTAATGGTAAATATACTCCTCTTAAATAAGAAAATTTATAATTAAGATCCACTTTATCAATCCATCTTGAAATAATTGAAGCAATATTTAAATTAACAATTTTTGAATCAATAATTTCGTCTGTCACTATGTTTCTTGGAAGTAAAATGTTTTCAGCTGGTTTGATATCAGGATCCATATAGGAATTTACTAAGTCCTCATAAAGTTGGTGATTTAAAAGTTTCTTATATGGACGAACTTTTTGTAATAATTCTTTGGATGACAAAGAAAAAAGTCTGATGAAAGATAAACATTGTTGTAAGGTATTTTTCATCGCCATGAAATCATCATCCGTCCAAGTATCAGGGTCTGAAACAAGAGTTGGATTTTGCGCAAGACCCCATTTTAATACATGTTCCCATCTTCTATTTCTCTCATTTGTAAATCGTCCCTTTTTATAAGTGAAATTAACGATTTTTCTGAAAGTGAAGTAAATTCAAATGATTTAAGTATTTTATCAGGGAATTGAGCCATTAAATTTGTACAAAATTCTTGAAGTACTAATAAATTATTTGATAAACTAATTTGATAGGTAAATTCAAAATGTTGTTCTATCCATTCCGACTTATTTTCAATTAAGTATTTTTGTAAATAATCAACCAGTTCTTGAAGATGAAGCACATCTGCAGCGGCCAAAACTTTAAAAAAATCTGAGGTATCTTGTTCTTCCAACGAAAGAATACCGCCATAGATATACCTATTTACAAAAATTTATAATTTGAATATTATGCTAAATACATCACAATATGCAGTATAACCTACTCTATAATAATTTGAAAGATTTCCGGCGATATATTTGATAATTTAATATGAACTAAGCCATTATCATTAGTCCTTTTTTTGGAAGCCAAAAGCCGTCGCAAATATGGAGAACGGTAACATAAAATATTCATATGAGCACGAAATATTTTTACGTTAGGGTCTTCACCAACTTCAATTGTAGTATCATAATATTCATCATCTTTTAATAATTCGATGTAATTTTGACTTAATTTTGAAAAAAATTGAGTGGGCATTTTTTTTTAAAAAAGAAAAAAAAAGAAAAATACAAATGGTTAGTTAATTTAAATATGTAATACTTACTATTTGCTATTGTTTCACCATTACGCCGGAAGTAGATCTTTCAGGTTACGCCAAACTACCTGCGCATTATCTTTAGACTCTGTCTTTTTTGCCATTTTCTTTTACGTTATATTGAGAAAGAAATTTGGTTTTATTAAAACTAGAAAGAACTTATTTACGTCCCAAAAATTTTTGTACTTTTCTGATTCTTATAAAAGAAACTTTACATACTTTAATTATATCGTAATTCGCAAGAGACTCGAAAAGTTAATTATTTATTACATATGGGCGGGTTTGATTCATCCGCAATATCACGTGTTATTGCTAAGCCACCTTAATTAAAATCGTTCAAAATAATAATCCTCCACTATGACAAAATAAAGATAAAAAGTGTTGAAGAAGCAAGTTTTAGCTTCCTTCAATATATATCTCTAAAAATATCTTTGTAAATAGGAAACTACAAAAGAAAAAAAAGAAGTTAGAACAAAATTTTTTTTAAAAAAAATGCCAGAAAAGAAAAAAATAGAAACAGAAAAAATAGCTGAAAAATAAAAAAAAACTATTTACTATAACTATTCATACAATTTAAAATGACCTACCATAAGTTAGATGGGTTGTTAACTATGTTAGATGGGTTGAACCGGGTTTTTATACTAAGTTTTTTTGTTTTAACGTGAAATAAAATCAAAAAAAAAAAAATTGCAAATAATCCTTGTGTACGCTGATCTATTTGATATTACACGAAAAATATTTTATTAAGTAAAAATCGTCGATGAACCAAATCCGCCCATATAAATAGTGGAAAATTCCGAAAAAAATGGAGAATTACAGTAATTTTTTTTTTACAAAATAAGCAAATTTATTAATAAACTAAAAGTCAATAACCTAATGATGTTAAAAATTTTATTTACAAATCATGTCTTCAATCATTTTAGAACAAAGAAGAATTTAAGAAAAAAAAAATTTTTTTTTACCCGCTCTTTCAACATTTATCCGATGTTGATTAGAAAGGATAGGACAACCAAGATCGTAGAGATCGACTTAACATCTTTTATACTTACTGAAAACACACGCATCATCTCAGGATCTGCATCATTACAATTTATAGAGGCGTAAACGAGGGTCGACCATTAAATCTTACGCTACATGGTAGGACCATAATAGGGATCTACGGTATATTGAGTGCGGTAGTCGGTACCTGATTGGTGGTCCCTAAAAGGGTGGCGTTAATTCTATGAATTTGCAACACAATATTTGCTCTGTCCAATCTCAAAGAATGAACATCAAGAAATCAGAATAAAAGAAGGAATTATTATAAGGCGAGTCCAGAATCATTGAGGAAAGGTCGCTAATTGGTAATACTACTTTTGATGATATTCAAATGAGTTGAAAATATTTGTAATGAATGCACTATCCATTTTCATACTTTTCTCCTATATTTTTTATTTTATTTTACTACTTTTGAAAATATAATGAATTATTTATAAAATTCGTAGATAAATGATGGGGGGGGGAGTAGAGCAAGAAGTGCCAGTCGGCCAGTCCTGACCCATCGGAACGATTCCATAGAGATAATCGAAATCATAATCAGCTCGTTTTTGCTTTCTTCATTTGTTTCGTATGCACTTTCTAGTTTATGCTGCTCGTCCTCCGTAATGCAAGTTCCTCGGCTTCCTGGAAGTACTTTTTCTTGATTGAGGTAAATATTTCATAATAAAAAAGTCTCATAACTTTGCATAATCGACCCGACCTTTGCTATCTTCGCCAACAATTCCATACTGGGGCGCATACTAAGTTTCTTTTTCGTTTCACTTTAAAGATGTATATATATTTTATTTAATAAATTTAAAGATAGGACCAAACACAGGAGAAGTAAATGCGAATAAAAAAGAATTCTATACAGAAAAAATTACGTTTGGTTAAAATAGAAAAAGATATAGTCTTAATCAGACATTTTATTTTTATTATCAAAAAAAAAAAAAAAAAAAAGTATACAGTGCAGTATCGTATATTCAATCGAGAACTTAAGTCATTTTTTCTTCATTAAATGAAATTAAAATTAAGGACGAATTTATTTAATATGCATTTTATTTTAAGTAGAACATA
This sequence comes from Oehlia diaphana, assembly GCA_003833135.1. NCBI lineage: Eukaryota > Fungi > Glomeromycota > Glomeromycetes > Glomerales > Glomeraceae > Oehlia > Oehlia diaphana. The sequence continues at coordinate 40,489 of QZLH01000875.1, read as the reverse complement.
TTGAAAATATAGGCAACTGAACAAAAAGAAAGATTTAAAAAATAAAAAAAAACTTATTAATAAAGCTTGTAAATAGATAAAATAATTAGATCTAAAAAGAATCTAAAAAAAATCATAAATCTTATAATAGGCATTTCTATTGTCTATATAGATTATTTATCTGAAAAAAAAGATACTTAAATCGCTAAAGAATGAAATTTATTCATGCGATGACTTAAAACGCCAAAAACAGGATTTGCACTACGTTCGCTTAATTTAGAATCACTTCTAACTTTTAAAATTTCACCTAAACCACGTTTATGATAAGTACAATGTGGGAGATAAAATTCTTTTAAGTCATGAGAAGATCCCCAAATATTCTTTTCGATAGATTTCTTCAATCTATGATCTTCGATATAATCACCATAGATGTGAGCCATCTTTCTCCAGCATGGATCACAAAAGAGTGATTTTGGAATACGAATTTTCTTTCCATTTCCTTTGATAACGAATCTAAGGTCATGGGTTATAATAGCCTTTGGATCAGCGTTTGTTTTCTTCTTCATCCATTTAGTGAGTTTCTTAATGAATTCAAAACTGCAGAAATCTAGTATATATAATAGAGAATTACAATGTTACATTTTAAAATATAGACTAAAGAACGTTAAAAGAAGATTGTAGTTTAAAAATTACAACTCACCACCATGATTATTTTTAGTACAAAGAGCTTTTCGAGCAGGAATTCCAGTGTAATAAGTGAGCAAAGTACCATAAGCAGCGTAAGAGGTAATATCTTTAAAATTTTTAGGATGATCACTCCAATCAAGTTTAACACTTAATTCATGTTTACAGACTTTTTGTATATTATTATAAATCTTCTCAACTTTATTTTGACTACAATGGAAACCTTCATGACAATATTTATTTAAGCCTTTCTTAATGAATGTAACGTCATAAGGTTTTGGTTTTTCATCGGAATCTTTTATAACTTCAAAAATTTCACGACCAAAGTTGAAAGCAGTAGCACATTGACCGGGATTTTTGAAATGATTCCACATTAACGATTGACATTTATTACATTGGTTAGTCTTGAAAAGTTCTTGACAAGTATCAGGAAAATCGTGTTCCCATTGATCGGAATCTCCATAATCTCCGTTAGCTTGAACTTGTAACGAAAAAACCGTGAATAATGCAAAGAGAAGAAGATATTGAAGCTTCATAATTGTTGCTTATATATATATCTGTATATGTATATCCTTTATTTAGATTTAGAGGAATTAAATCTTGATGAGGATGTCTTTTGGATAAAGCGGAAAATTGGGATTTTTATATGTATTTCATCTTCTGCGCCATCATCATAAAAATAAAAAGGGGATAGATATTTAATCTTGCATCGTGGATTTCTCCCAACCATAAAAGGAATTTCTTCATTGAAAATACAAAAATATCAATCATATCAAATTATATCAAATCTAGCCAAATAACATATTTTTTATAACGAAGCAAGGAAACTTCTATACCGAAAAAAGTTTATTTTAATTTCAAAATGATCATCATATCACACTAAATAGCGGTAAGCACGGCATGAAATTATCCTTTTTCATTATTAAATGAAAAACCATGAAGATCTCAATTATATTAAATTATTCCAAAAATATCGAAATAAAGAGAAAAAAAAATATTTTTAGTTTCGTAAAATCCGAAGAAAAATTAATCATATAAATTTCATGCATTATTTTTTCCTCCTTATTATTATTTAAAAATATGAAAATAAATTTTTCTCTCAAAGCTTAAAAAAGTTAAAAAGAGTTTAAAGTTTTTTGAATATTATTTTAGAAATTTAGATAATTGTCCAAATATGGTGAATTTGATATTTATTCTAATTAAAATGTGACCTATTGTTAAAAGATCAAAAAATAAATATCTTTTGATTTGTTAAATTAATATTTATCATTATAATAATAATTTTTTATTGAAAATAAGGAATATTTAATAAATTATTTAAATTATTTCGAAATATTGTACAACTTTCAATAAAAAAAATAAAAGTAATGAAAGCTGCAAGAAATAAATCACCATTACGCTCTAAAATTAGAATAAAATTAATGTAAAAATTTCATCATAAAAAAAAAACTTTTTTTTTTTTTTTTTTTCTTTTATCGGTAAAATCAAAAGATTTGGGAGTCGTGGCTAAACATCGCATGATTGCATCAAATTAAGTTTGTTTGTTAAATTACTTATTTTAGTTAAAATATTAAGCGGGGGAGACCTGATATAGCCTAAAATAAAAAACCGGATTTTCCGGATTTTTTATGTGTAATAAAAATTCATTAAACTAATCCCATTACAGTATATTGGCCTCATAATCACGTTCTAAAAAAAAATGGAATTTACCTTTTTCTCATTAGTTTCAAATTATTACACTGCCACATTTATTTGAGAATTTTCTTTTCATAAATTGCGCATAATAAAAGTGATATTTTTATTTTAAAGTGAGAGTATGTCCAGTATATATTTATGGATCTTTATAAGAAACTTTCACATAATGACGGTACTGTACATTCAGTGCAGACTTTTTTCGGGGAGGGCCTATTTGCAACGACTTATTTATTTTTATCGCAGTTTTCAGAATTCTATGTACGTTGTGAAAACTGAGTGATTATTATTACAAGACGATTACAAAACATTGTCAGATTTCGATTTTTGTCCGGTAATCGTCCTTGTAATTTAACAGATGATCTATAATGGGTAATACAATTTTGGAAAGCGCAATAAAATATTCTTGGCTTGTTCGATTATTTTCGGATTGATTAACACTTTACAATATTAATCAATACCCGTATACTGGAATATACTAATGTATAACATTAATATACGCATCATTCAACTCTAATGTATAGTTAAATACATTATGCATTTTACCGTGAAAAATGATTAATAATTAATAATTCAGTTATTTAAAATATTAAATTAATGTAAGTCTGGGAATATGAGATATTTTATATAAAAATAGTATTACCTCGTTCTTTTTTTTTATTCTTGTATAATTTTAAAAACGATTTTATAAGATGAATATCTTATTTGGTGTCTTTTTGATTTTCGTGACATTCGTATCTTCAACTCCAATAAGGCGGCAAGATGCGCTCAGTGGGTTTAAACCATGTCAAGGTAATTTCCCAAATGAAATTACCTTATTTATTTTTACTCCCAATCCACTTGTCGGAGGTCAAGAATTTACTGTTCGTATCGCTGGTAAAGTAACTGTAACTATTGAAAGCGGTGCATTGTATAAGCTTACGGTGAATAAACAAGGAATCCATGAAACGAGTTTTTGCAAAGAATTTGTCATACCTAGTGGGTTCACTTGTCCAGTAAACGATAATTTTGATTTTACCGCAAAACCTCATACTATTTCTAAAGATACTAAAGTTGAATATGATATAAAGATAATGAGTGAGTAATAATAATAATAATATAAATTACTTATAAATTTTTTTTTGATTTTATAAAATTTTGTTCATTAATAACCTTTACTATATTTTATACAGTCACAAATCCGGATGGTAAAGATTTATCATGTATTGAAGGAAAAGTCAACATATCTCATCCTTAATATTATTATAAGTTATATTGTTTATACTATTAAAATAATTAACTAACGTATATATTGATGTAATATTTGATATCAAAATAAACTTATTATCATCATGTTTGAAGTTTCTCACAGTCTTTGATTATAAATAAAATAAACAGTTTCAGAATTCATTGATATGAACAATAACATAAACGTCAGAAAAGAGTTTTTTTTTTTAAAAGGTAAATTGAAAGGATCGATTTCTAAAGCTATGATATGAGTTTTATTGCTAATATTTCTGGACCAAAATAAATCACACTAATTTACTGTACGTGTGATCTTGGTCGCACGAACGTATTCTTACAAATACAACTGACTAATAAATATACCATTAATTCATTAAAAATGAAGTATGTTAATAAATTTTAGCAATATTTTTTTTATTTAAATCATTTTATAAAATCATAACGTAGGAAGAAATGGTATTAGATATAATAAAAGAGTATTATTTAATTTTTTTGGAGTTTTTCTTCCGGTTAAGGAGCAGAGTGAGAAGCTTTTCTTTTACCTATTATTACAAATCAAATAACGGTTAATTCGTTTTGTTCAAATTAAAAAAGAGCATTTACTTTTATAAGCTCACCTTTCATAGTTTTCTTTGGCAACAAACTTTTATGAATGTTGGGCATGACACCTCCCTGAGCAACTGTAACTTGGTTAAATAATTTATCCAGTTCTTCATCGTTACGAATAGCCAGTTGAATATGGCGAGGAATAATTCTTGCTTTCCTGTCATCATGAGCAATTTTACCAGCAAAATCTAATACTTCGGCTGCCAAATACTCGATAACTGCGGAAAGATATACGGATGCAGCAGGACCAATACGTAATGCATAGTTTCCTCTTCGAAGATAACGATGAATACGTCCGACTGGAAATATGATACCAGCCTAAAAGATTATTATCGACGAAAGAGATATGTTAAAAAATGAAAATTATAAAGTCAAATACTTTATTTTCTATACCCAAACATACTTTCTGAGATCTTGAAAGGTACTTTACTTTCTTTACTTTTGTTGATACGTTTTTACCAATACCTGGTCCGTTCATTTTGTTTCTTGTACGAGTTTTGTTAAAAAAAAAAAAGATTTAAAAGATATGAAGTACTAAGTTATATATTGAAAAAATTTTTTGTAAACCGTTTCTACGAAAAGTTTACGATGTTTGAGGTACGGTATATATATATTTATTTAATCATAAACAACTGAGTTTGTAAATTATGCACCTGATAAATTGATTAATAAAATAAGTATAACTAGAATGATTCATCATATTTTAAAACTCAGCTTGAATTTTTTAGGAATAGTCGTTACGAATAAAATAAAAATGAAAATATATTTTTTTTAAAAAATTATTACAAATGAGCAAATATTGTAAATATTAAAAAATTTAAAGAACAATCAATTTTGTTTTATTTTCCCTTTTATTTTGTATTATTTTTGCATTTTATTATTCATGTAAAGAAAGCGTCATTCAGATTAATAAAGTATTTTGAGTTTATAAATAAATAATATGAAGTGGTGTAATATTTACGAAGGAAATTGAAATTCATTAATTTTGTTCATTTAATTTTTGAAAAAAATGTTTTATTTTTAATTTTGTTTTGTTACTTCTATTAAATTTTGAGAATTTATTTTTTGTAGAAAATGAAAAGATATCATTTAATCTAACAGCCAATATTTAAATTTTAAAAAAGTAAACCTAATTAGTCGTTTCTAATTATATTTTTTTAATTGGAAATAGCTAAAATAGATATTTTTTTCAACCGGCCATGTTTAAAAAGACGTATAAAAGTATTTCAAAAATTTGATTTTCATAATAAAACTTTTAAACTTCAATACTCAACCTGAATATAATTTTTCCTTTACGAACAGTTTTTACAGTTTAAAATTAATTTCTTTTAATCTGTTACATCAATGATGAATAATATGATTCTATATACATACTAACAATCGTTGATAACCGTCTACGACCTAAATATCCTATCTTTCTTCTCGAATGGTTTATTCATTATATCATACTACTATATCATATACTAATATATACTGTAAATATATATCGTTTTAGAACCAAAATGGAAAAGAGTATATACTAAAAAGTGATGTCACCCGAAACTATCAAGCAAAATTACTTTATCACATGATCCGTTTGTTACTTTAAAAATTCTTTAAATTTCTTTAGTTTTTAGATACGAGAGACCCTTTTTTTTTTGAAAGTGACTATTGTTTTATTGGACCATTTTATATCTCTATTTTATTTGGAAATTATAATCTGCGCAGTAAATAGTAAACACATTAATATAATTGTAAATGATAAACGACTATAAGATGTATAACGATTAACGAATAATTACTTGACCCTCCCGGTGGCGTCATCTTTAATTGTAAAGCGGGTCAAAGACTCAAAGTCAGACGATACATTTGGCGTCGTTGATGCACATTCTGCACCAATCGGAGGCGATCGTCACATACTCGAGGTTTTTTTCCGCTTCCGTATATGTTGTTATGTTGTGTTGAAAGCTGTTCTTTGAATTTTCTTTAATACACGAGTTTGTAACCGCCTTAAGTCAACGTATTTTTTTTTTTATTAATTTCTTTGTTATACTTTAAAGAAATCAGTGTAATATCGTTCTAAACGAGGCAAGTACCCTTTGAAAGTCGCATGGCACTAAAAAGTCCCCTTTGTATCCTCATGGTGTTAAGTCTTAATACTTTCAGTAGATTAAATAGAATAGTTGACTTTTCAAAAGAGAAATGGACATTTTCAAATATATGTAGTCTAGGCAATAATTTTTTTACAATATATTCAATATATTTTGACGGTTATGCTGTAAATAAAGCTAATACAACCATGCAAATTCAAATATAATTATATTTAATAAAAATTAAAATGTGGCTACTTGTCTTTATTTAATTAGCCAAACTAATTTCGGCTGGTCAAGTTACTCTCGGAGTCCGGTGACGCAAAAATTACTTTGTTTGACCTCCTTGTGACCTTGTGTTATTATATAAGTATAAATGACGTAAAACAATATATACTAATAAAATAGTACCACGGAGAGGATCAAAATATTTGTCCCGAGTCCCCTACACATGTTAGTCATATATAATCGGGTTCTACCGGGTAATTTGCATCTTAGTCGCAGCTCTGGGTTGAGTCATTTCTATAAATCATGAAGATAAACTTAATTTTTTTTTTTTAATCTTTATTTTTTTTTTGTTTAATGAACCGATCTTGTCAATTTGATTTACAGATACTGATACTTCATGTACAAACTTTGCATTTTTAATATGCAGAATAATGTTTCACCAATAAGATTATTATTATATCGAAAAAAAATTTTTTTTTTTTTTTTTTTTAATTTAAACAAATATATTATTTTTTAAATAGATAATTGTTTTCTTTATTTCTCTATTTTTATTAAAATTCATCACATAAATATTTTTTCACAAAAAGTAATCACACACCTCATATTGAATATTACCACAGTAAATATCGGAAAACTGAGGAAAACTGCGGAAATGGCGACACAACTTTTTTGATGTGCAATAACCTTATTTGGTAAGTTAAGGTCTCTTGTCAACGCGTTATTCATTCAACTAATTGTTTTGGAAATTGTGCACGGTAACACTTTCTTGCAGTACAACAAACTTCTTTTTAATTATTTAATTATTTATTATCTCTCATTTTTTTTTTTGGTTGAACCACCGTGAAATTACTTTAACTTAAAAAATTTTGTACATTACTCGCGTAAACGACTAGAAGGTTTATAACTAGTCGTTTGCACAAAAAATAATTTTTATTTTCGCGAAGTTTACAATAACTACGACGACTTCCTCTTGTAATTTTGGAACTTAGTGTTTAGGAATATGCACTCACCTACGGAGCACTTTTCAGACTCGTACGAGCCAAACGACCGGCATGTCGTAAGTGAAAAAAAAGAATGTAGAGTGCTCAGTAGAAAGGAGAAAACTGCAACTCCGTATTTATTGGAAGAATGGAGAGAAAATATGTTGTTTTGGAAGAACCATGATACTTGTCGTCGAATGTTTAACGTAAGTAAGTGGTTTTTCGTTAGTTTCTATATATGAATTAGTAATATTTTTACCCGTAAACGAAATATAAAGGTATCATTGAATAAGTATTGTAGATGAGAAATATCGCATAATGTGGGCGCATGGTTTTCTAAAATATTATTGTTTTTTTTATTAGTGGGTACGAGAGGTACTTGGAGGCTTGGATGAAAATTTTCTCAAAAAAATCTTCAATAAGCTCCTTCATGATGGAGAACTTGTTAATGATCATGTTCGCATGTATTTACACATTAACGGTTACAAAGTTGAAGGACGAGAAATAATTGACGTAAGCACTCAACTAATTGTGGAATTTTTTTTTTTTTTTTTAACATTCTTAATAAAATTGTTACGGATTTATTCATATTACAGATCCCATACTGGATGCATATTGCGTTTCTTCAAGTTATGCACCTGGTATATCTAGATGATGATATTATGTTGTCGGAAATGATTGAGGAATTAACTCGTCCACGATTGAAACATAAAAACGCAAAAAGTATGTTGTTCTTATTTATTTATTTACTATTAATTATTTTAATTAATCGTTTCGAGTTTTAATGAATAATTTTGATGCTCTTTCTTTTTTAGAAATTACAATAATGTTGAATATGTTTTTTGGATATATATCAGAAAGGTCGTTTTTAATGGTAGAATTTCCCATGGACGATTGGAGGAATAACTTCGATCGTTTTGTTAATGATGTTGAAATTTCACCTGAAACTCTTCCAAGGGATATCGTTATTATTGATGAAAATAAGGATCGACCGAACGTAAATCCAATTGATCAAGTGATCCCTGTTTTTACAGTTGATGATACTGGTTACTCTGGTGATGATCCTGATGCGCAACCTTATTCAGTTTCCGATTCTCCTCCACTACCAAACGACGAAGTCAATAAAGGCCGTGCGGATAAATTCACAAATTGTACTCTAAATGATGAAGGCACAACACACAAAATCGACAAAAACAAATCTTCTCGCTCGGTAGATATTATTACCATAACAGATGATTCACCTATAGGCTTAGATAACCAACTCATTGCTACCCCATCTTTAACGGACGCGCATCCTTCTTGGGACTGTTTGGTATTTCAAACTTCACCAGGCAGACCAGGCAGACAAGGAAGAAAGACCAAGATACGAGTGACAGCCGAAGAGAAAGCGAAATTCAATACACTTGTATTTAACTCTTTCCTGGGAACAAAACGTGACAACGCTTCGCTCATTTCATCCACTTCAAAGTCAAATGATACGAATGATACGGAACTAGAGGGAATTAAAAGTGGGATATTTTATGGGCTCACAATTTTTTTTAAAGGTAATTGCATTAATATTATAATTTGTTAATTATTACATTAGATTATTAATGTAGAAATTTCTTCCATTTTAGATCGAGCTTTACATATCCGAGAAAATTTAAGAACCCTTGTGACACAAAATGGAGGTGAAGTTTGGTAGGTTATTTAATAAATTGATTTTTTTATTTATTAAATTTATTTATATATTAACTTTATTTTTGTATTTAACAGCGATAAGCTGAAAAAAACAACCACTCATGTAATAACATGTAAACCAGTACCTTGGTATAAGGTTGATGAGTTGCGGCGCAGCACAAACTGCCGGGTAGTCAACCCCGAATGGATTTTGGAATGTACACGTGTTGGTCGACGTGTTAATGAAAATGCATTCAATATGGCTGGGGTTCAACAGGTGAGGTTTATTTTTTCTAAAATTCAATGTGTGTGTGATTATTGTTAATAGAGTATAATTAATTTTATAGTCGCAACCAACAATTTTAAAATTTATGAGTGGAGATACAAATGATCAACTAGATTCTGATGACCTTCCTAATACAAGGAAAAGAGGAAGAGAGGTTGATGATATTCCAAGTGAAAACAAGAGGCATCGAGTCAATTCTTACGTTGGTTCTGAAATTCAAAATCATGTACAAGATATCGAATGCGTCTGATTTGAAGCAATTAGAAGTTTGTAGATGGCAGCAATGGCTTTATGCATGAACAACCGATGGATCAAAAAAAAAGTTCGAATAATAAGTGTCGTATGTGTACTGCGACAAAAGTAGATTTTGACAATTACTATGCAAACGATAAGAAATTTATTCTCCAATGGGTCACAATGGTTTGTAGGTGCACTATAGAAAATTGGTATTGGATACCCTTTTAGTAGAGCTAGCATTTTGTTGTGGCGCATAAGAAATAATCAATGACAATTTGATTTGGATCTAAATGCAACAATGTTTTGGAAATAGAATATTAATTAACGTTAACGAAAAAAAAACATTATATAGAGGAGCAATAGATTCAACGCTATTTAACAAACGCACGTTATATATAGATTATCGCCAAAAAAAAAAAAAAAAATTTTTGTATGAATCATGTATTGCAATATTTATTTAACAAATAAAAGATAAAATTATTATGTCCTTCAGTATCCTTCTAAAATGGGTTTAAAACCTGTTTATTCGAGTTATTTAAAAATGGTACATCTAAAACCTACCATGATTTATTATAGTTTTGTTAATATTTTAACAAATTTCACACGATTTCTTTAAATAAGTAACATTAATATAAGAGAAATACAGTAGATATTATTTTATTTTAGCGAGACGATACAGCTACACAAGCACCGTATGTTTCGTGGAAATTTTGACAATAAATTCAATAAAATATACTTTTTTTACGATTTCTACGATTTCCGATAAATTATACAAGTAGTATATTATATATATTACTAAATGTACGGAAACGCATATTTTTTTTTTATCGAAAAGAAAATAAGCTAAAGATCAATCAAATGTCTGATTACTAAAATTTACATTGGTGTATCCAAAAGAATAATTTAAGAAATAATTTATAAATGAACAAATGACGAATAATAATAAACAAATTGATAACTGATAATTTCGTAAAAAAAAAAAGAAAATTAACAATAATTCAACATGCGAAACGATGTGATGATAGTAAAAATAAAATGATATTATTTCAAAATATTGCTATCAAAAAACCCTGTATCAGTACGATATTTTCTATCGTCTTTCAACCGAATTTATGTAAACCTTTCTTTTACATAAGTAATAAATAAATAGATATATAATTAAGAAAATAAATATTAATAATATAAAAAAATCAAATTAAAAAAAATATAAATGTAAAATAAAAATATGAAATAAATGTTCCATTAACATTATTTTAAACAAAATAAAATAAAATAAAATTTTTACACGTTTTTTATTTTTATTCTTGATCAGATGGACTATTATAAAATGATATCTTTGTACTTGATATTTATAATCTAACGTAATATAAACATTTCTTTTGAATTATTTAGAAAAATCCATTTTATTAATAAATAATTTTTATGTTTTTATTTAAAACAAGTTATTCGTACGACAAAACTTCATTCAATTTAAAGATATTTTTTTTTTTTTTTTTTTTGTTGTAAATTAAATCTATTAAAATGAACAATGATCCAAAAGAATTCGTTGGATTAATTTGATGATAAAACGAAAGTTATATATACCTTGAATCTATGGGAAATTCGAAATTTAATGTATATGATGCGGAACGTACCAATTATCGTTGATAATACCTTTGGCGCTAGCAAGTAAAAGATTGTAATTTTTTTTTTTTAATGTTCTCTAATTAATTGATTTATATGCATATCTAATTAAAAAACTTGAACATGGTTCAGTATTATTGTTCATAATAGGTTTATGATCTAATTTAATTAAGCGTCATTTTGAAATAAGTTTTAAATTAATTGGGCACAACGAAGTGGTGGAAGATTCACAATTTTTGATCTTTAGTCCTGATTATCATGGTATAATTTTAGTTATACCGTCTATGAAAACACAGTTAGTAATTATGTTATGTCAGAATATTTTTGGATCATTTTTATTAATCATTTTTATTAATACAAGTATTGAAACTTTGTAATAGAGAAGCTGAAAATGCCTTTGGAATTAGCAAGATGGTCAGAATCGAGAAATGACGTCCTAAAGGTTTCATATCCAAGACTTGAATCACCATACTTAACATAAAAAATGATAAAAATATGCGGAATTGATTTGGATGTATTTGGCTTTTGGTGTTAAAAGTGATACAAATGTTGGAACCGAATTTCATTGATGCTTTACGACCTGAAAGGTAAAGTCAATTTGATTATTCATATGAAAAAAAATATTTGTCCATTTGGTAAGTGTAAGTGACTCAAAAATTCTTTTTAATACATCCTGCTTCAACAACACATTCATAATTAATGGAAGAACAATTGTAAATAAAGAGATGATATATATCTCCGTTGGTCATGAACTGATATTAAAGAAGACTTTACATTTGCGTTTTAAAAAACAAAGAAATCGAATAATATTTTGAGTTTTGACTTTACGTACAAACAAAAATAACATTATATATATTTTATATATCTAGATTAGAAGAACGTTCTTATTAAAATTTTTATTTTATTTTTTTAATGGTAATTTATGTCAAAAATACGAATTCACTGCTTTATAATAAACAATTTTATCATTATTGACACATTCGTGCAAAATGATCTTTAAACTATTACTCGCTAGGACATATTTGGACTTTAATTAATAGAACGCAAATATATTTCTTTTTTTTGCATGTTATTTAGGAAACAAACCGAGGTCTTATGTTTGTAATATATTGGGAATTTGTGATAAATTACGTAATAATCGATATACGATTAAATTGTTTGATGTTAACAAATAATGAAATGACTACGCAAAAATAAGTAAACAAAAAAAAATATATATTAAAATCACAAAAGGACGACAAAAAAATCCTTTTTGTTATTTGGGTTAGTTTGAAAATAGACTTATTAATTTTGCATATTCCTTTTTTTTTTTTTATTGATTTAATCATAACTTGCGTGATTATAAATTTACTATATTTAGTATAATTTACTACAGCGAAGCTTTAGAATGATCTATACACTTTAATTTCTCGTGCAAATTTTTCTTAACCGTTATAGAAAAAAAAATATATATCTGATATATTGAACATTTTTATTTAAATAATGATTTCGCTTTTTTTATGTTTCCTTTCTCGTTAATTTGTGCTCCACTTTTATTTCTATCATTTTCTTCTGTTAAATAATTACACCAAATAGCCTACATGCATCTTGACTAAATAGGTATAAATAATAAAGTTGATTAATAAACTGCATTATTGTTATGTCGATAATTACTAAATTTTATTGTAACTTTTCCATAATACCATGGTAAATTCTTAAAAATTCCATGTGAAAATCTAGAAATACTTTCCGTATCATCAAAAGAAAGTTCTTTTTAAAACTTCTGATAATGTATAATTCAGATATAAATACACTACAGTTAAATTTCCATAACATATAGTAATTATCATAATAAAATGGAACTTGTAAATACGAATAATGAAAGTTCATTTGACCCAACGCCAAGATTAAAATCTAGTCCTATACCGATTAAATTTATTTCTTTTAATGAGTTTGATAAAAATTGTGTTTATTGTGGAGAAGAATATATGGAGACTCTTTTTTGTCGTAAGCAAAAATATTGCAAAAAATGTCTATCACGTTATATTAATGACATGAGTCATGTAACTGATAATAATATATACTTGGACGTATATATTTACACAATGGACTTGGAATGTAGTGAACATGAAATAAGTAGGACAAAAATACCACAAAATATTCAAGAATGCTACAGAAATTGCTTGGGAATTTTATGTTTTAAACAAATACCAAATGGGTATATTGGTAATGGTAATAATGATCTTGATAACAATGATCTCAATAAATACAATAACGTAATTGAAAGTGAAAAGGATTGTAAATTATGTGGAAAATCATTATATCAAGGAACAAATGAAGATATTAAAAAAATAATTAAATTATGCTCAGATTGTTATATAATTTCTTCCGAATGTATAGAATCAACTTTGGTTAAAAAGAAAATTCCAATTATTTACTTACCATGGTGGTATGATAATTATATTTGTAACATATGTGATTCAAAGTTAACATTTACATCAGATTGTCAAAAGCACTGTATACATTGCTATCTATTTTATATTGGATGCAGATATTGTTTAACAACTAATATTATTTTTGGACCTGCATGTCAATCTCAGTGTAAAAAATGCAAAAGAATATCATCTATAAATATTAATTTAGATTTTGATGATTTCGTTTTTAATAATTTTATATATGATAATTTAAATAAATTAAAGATAACTGCTGAGTTTGCAAAAGCTTTAAAAAATATTGATAAATATTTTATACCATTTAAATTAATAGACCTTATCTTTAAAAAAGTCCTTAGTATAAAAACAATTAAGTGGATACCATATTCTCAATTTACAGATGTAAAAGAAATAACAAAAGGGGGATATGGTATTATATATAAAGCAACTTGGTTAAGTGACAATGAAACTGTCATTTTAAAGAGATTTGAAAATTCCAAAATCGATGACAAATATTTTTTAAATGAAGTAAATATTTTAATTTCAATAATTTCTTAGAAAATAAATAAAGTTAAGGATTAAACTTATTTAATAATTTATAGTTAAAATCGATACAGCATTGTTTCTTAAACTATACTTGTCACATTATTGAAACTTATGGCTTTACAAAAGATCCTAAATTAGAAGATTATATAATAGTCATTAAATATGCACCAGAAGGTGATTTACACAAGCATTTACAAAAGAATTTTACAAATATTACATGGAATAGACAAAAACCGCTTATTTTATGGCAAATTTCAGAAGGGTATTTATATTTAAATTCATTAATTATATTCTTTAAATTTAAGTTATTGATTTTTTTCTATTTTAGACTTGAAACTATACATAAAAAGGAATTTATGCATCGTGACTTCCATAGTGGAAACATATTGTTTGACTCACATAACAATAAAAAATATAAAAATTATCAATGGAAAATTGGAGATCTAGGATTATCACAAGCCGTAAATAATAAATCATCAAATAATGAAATATACGGAGTAGTACCTTATATTGCACCAGAAATCTTTAAAGGATCTGGATTTACTAAGGAAGCTGATATTTATAGTTTTGGTATGATTATGTGGGAACTTACAACAGGTTGTAAACCTTTTGATAATGTTAAACATGATCATAGACTTATTTACAAAATACTTGATGGAGAACGACCTAAAATTACAGAAGATACACCAGAATGTTATGCCAATTTAATGAAAAGTTGTTGGGACCCTGATCCCAAAAAAAGACCTACTATGAAAGAAATTCGTCTAACTTTTAGTAGGTGGGTATTTAAAGGTAAAAATAAAGTAGAATTTTTTCAAGCTGAAGTAAAAAGAAAGGAACTGATAGAATCAAAGAAGATTGGACCTGAATTTGCTGAAAAACGACATTTAGAAGCCATTTATACGAGTAGGCCATTAAGTGCTTTTATTTCTAAATGTTCATCCATCAATTCGTCTTCAACAATTTCATCTGGTAATAAACAAGGTATTACTAAAAAAAGTTAAATTGTGATTTATAAATATCATATGATTTACGTTATACGTTATATTTTTTAGATTATATTTCAGTTAATTCAGAGTTTACAGATACTATAAGGTATTTAAAGTAACAAATATTTTTTTGTTATAAATGACATAACTAATTGTTTGAATTTATTATCAATTTATATATTTAGTTTGTCATCACAAAATTTAAGTTCTACAAGTCAAAATTGTTTAAACTCTTTAGATTCTAAATATATATCAGCAGAATTGGAACTTGATATAGATACTAGAAGGTATTTAAAATAACAATAAAAAAAATGATTTTAAAGACAAAATTAAGTTATTTTAATTTATTAATTTCTCACTTAGTTTATTGTCACAAAATTTAAATTCTACGATTCAAAATTATTCAACCACTTCGAGTCCTAATTATATCTCGTCAGAATTGGAGCTTGATATAGATACTAAAAGGTATTTTAATAATAAAACATTAAAAAAAAAAATGTTTTGAAAGACGCAACTAATTACTTAAATTTTTTATTTAGTTTATCAACACAGAATTTAAGTTCTATAGGTCAAAATTTATCAACTACTTCAAAAAGGAGAAGAAATGAAGTATTTTTGAATATCGAAACTCATGACAATAGTGGTAATTATTTATCTGGTTCGATTATTAATACTATTTATCTTTTGTTTTAACGTTTAACGTTAACGTTTAATTTTTTTTTATTTAAAAATATTAAAGTAGGAAAACGTATTAAAACTAGTTCCAATTATTCACAAAACTTTAGAAGTTAAAATATTTCATTATTCTGCGGATACGGAGCATATAGAAATTTCAATAATTTTTTATCGGATTTTTCAAAGAAATTGTCCTTTAGGGCAATCCAAATAACGTTTATTAACGCGTTTATAACAATTACCTATTTTCATATTAAACGTGTTTCTTTAGGGTTTATACTACCACATTTATATTATGATTACAAAATTATGAAGCTGAAGCGAAAGATTAGTTAGAATTTAGACTCGGTGACACAAGATGTCTCGTTTCCACAGTTTGATTGGTTCCTGATCTTGCTTATCCATTCCGTTATAGGGAGACGATGTACGATTGCATCTTTATACATTTATGGATCACATGAATTATTTATCACGTGGTTATCGCACAACTTCAGTATACTATTCAATGATAATATTATATTTAGTGATATTTTTTTTATTTTTATTTTTTCATAATTATTTTATAATAAAGGATTTTTTTTTAATTGTATTATTTTTAATGATAATTTATGATAAAGCAAGAAAATTCAAATTTTTTGATTCTGTTAACTTGCATTGCGTTAATATTCCAAAAATGAAAAAACTTTATATAAATATGACTAGAAAATTCATGTTTTATTATAACTAGAAATTTATATTAAAAAAGCCACATTTTTGGATAAAATCAAAAAATGCCTAGCTCAATATATAAATAAACGTAAATCCGTCATGATGCATTAATCATTAATGCACCAAATTTAGGTTAAGGTGATAAAGAAAAAAGATATGTCATTAGCCGATTAACACTGAAACGCGTTAGGCTGATCATCACCTTTTAATTCGGAAGTAATCGGGACATGATTGGTCATTACTATTTTCTATTTTCTATTTTTTTATTTTTAGGAATGAATTATTTAAATAATAAACTTTATATATCAAAATAAAAGATTGTTTCTGAAAATAGTATTTATCATATCTATATATTATTCTAAAAGCGTAAATTGGGCGTATTAGAATTAAATTAAATTTAGAATGTCGCAATCAACTCATGAGTTACACAAATGAGTTACACAAATGAGTTCTTTTTTGAGTTTACCTGGATAGATTGGAAAATTCAATCGGTTTTCTTCATATTAAAAGTTCTTTATTCTTTACTTTAATATTTATTTATTTAAAAAAGAATAAATACATAAATTACACTTGAATAATTGTACAAATCGTTAGATAGTTTGTATCACGTGATCTCGCTCACAAGTAATTCATTTAAAAGCTATGGATTCCTCATTTTTTTTTACCGATAAAGTTCTCGGAATTTGTCTCGAGATTTTTATTTCAATTTCCTTTTTGTTTTCCTTTTTTTCCCCTTGCATCCAAAGAATAATAAATAATAATAAAATATCGTTAAACCTTTTTTTCGTTCACAAAAAAAATCGGAATTTTATAAAAAAAAAAATATAATATATTTAACTACGATCAAAAACAACGACAAAAAAAAAAGGTTTTATTAAATTTTCTCGATATTCGAACATTATTTTTTTTTTAACGTTATTTTTGTATAAAAAATTATTAGCCTGCCGATTATAATAATTCGCCTACGATCATCAATAATGTATAAGAAAGCTCCATTAATAGCGTTTATTCTACTATTTCTTATAATAATAGATATAACAAATTCACTTCCTGAATTAACTTATCAGGAAACAGAATCAAACTTGTTAGCACTTTATGGTGATTCATTTACTGATGGTAGTCTAATCCTACGTTTTGTTAAACAATCTCAATTAGATAATTGTTATGAACCAACATTATATTTAAGATTAGTAAAACCTGACGGTAATGTAAAAAAGTTGGAACTTAATGACATACCTCAAAATAATTTTTGTAGAATTATTTCATTAGCTGGTACTCCATTTCATAAAAACGAACGTCATAGTAAATCATACAACAACAATGATAATAAATATGTTGGAAACGACAATGGAGAAAACGATAATAATGGAGGAAACGACAATGTTGGAGGAAAAATTGATGATTCTAATAACGGAGTAAATAATAATCGTAGGGACAATAATAACAATAATGGTAATGGAAGTCCCAATAATGGAAAACCAGCTGCGCTTGCACCAGCAATACCTCCAACCAATAATTTATTAGATTATATCACTGTACTTGCATTATCAAAAAAATACGTTCTTCTTACATATTATTGTAATTTACCTACGTCAAATGGATTATGTGGCAGAATTATAGATTTTAACGGCGAAACAAAAAGGTAAATGACGCTTATTATAAACTTATTTCATTACTTTTTTTAACTAACCATTTATTTATTCTTATAGCATGATAACGTTTAATGATTTTAATGGTTCATGTACGAATCTTAAAATTACTAAGAGTTCTTACGATGATGGTGGATTTTTATATACCTGTTATAAACAAGAAACTAAATCGATAGAATGGATAACTTACTCAGCACCGTAAGCCAAAAATATTTTTTTTTTTTTTTTTTTTAAAGAAAATATATGACACGAAATAATTTTACGCTTAAATAATTTAGAAATATTATTGATGATTCGATAACAGAAAAATATAGCGGAGAGATAAGAAATATTACGAGATATGACTTGACAAATATATTTTCGACAGAAGATAAAGGATATTCAATTGTAACAGGATATTTCGATAATATGCAAAATACACTACCGCAATGGGTAGTAACGGCAAATTTTATAACAAATGATGGACAAACTAAAGGATCTTATTTAATTTACTCTCAAGAAGTGGATACGATAAAAACGCTAAGTATACCAAGATGTAATATTGCGTATCAATTGTATGGGTATAGTTGTATATTATATATCGAAACTAACGAAAGAACGTTTATAAATGTTGATTTCACATCAAAAGGGGCTGTATTGAATTCACAAATGTTTAGTGTGAGCCAATTGAATGATGTTAATATACAATTATATGATATTAGAAATCTTTATAAGGGTGGGGAAGTTTTCGTTATTACTACATCAGATAATAATATATCCGGATTTGCGTATAGTAATGATGGAATATACAATAGTACTTGGGCTTTACCAAATAATTATACTTATACTAGAAAAATTTATGGAATAAATACTGATAATACTGTTTGGGCTATTGCTGATAAGAGTAACAACGCTATTGCTACGAACCAATGGACTATTGTGTATTCAACTGCTTTAACGACATACTCAACAGGTAAAGGTAATATATGTTATTATAATAAAAAAAAAAAATATTATTTAATAAAAAAAAAAAATTTAGTTCTAGGTGATGCAGGATATAGTTCATCATCAATATTATCGATAATACCGGGAAAAAATGCAGTAACAACACCGGATCTTAATCAAATTACAATAACATATATAATAAACAACATTGAACCTTCAACAGGTTATATTACAATTAGTCAAAAGAATGCAGATGGTGATGATCTTATTAGAATCAAAATACCCGCAAAATCACCCCCAATTGGAACTGCAAATAATGTTATAATACATGGATCTGTAGTGAAAGTTACATTTAAAGATGGTATTTTTGATAGAGGAAATGCTACGTATATTATTAAAATTGACGATGATTTTGTTCAAGCTAACGGACAAAATTTAATTGGAGATTCTTGGGAAGTTTCGACAGGTAAATTTATGATTTTATTTATTTATTTATTTTTTTATTAAATAAATGAATTTAACTTCGATTTTTTTTTCAAAAATTTTTTAGTATCTGGTTATAGAAAGAATGAACCGGGTAATTTATCTTACTAAATCACGTGATTATGCCGACAAATTATCATTTTAATTTTTTTTTTTTTTTTTGAAAAGGTGACGCAAGAGCATCTATTCTTTTAACCCCAGACGGAACAAGAAATTATTTAGAAAATAAAAATAGTAGAAAAACATATGTTGATGATTTGTCTAATGAAATTTCAGATGCGCTTGCAATTGAAAAAGGACGTATTTTTATACCGTATGATAGGTATCAATATATGAAAGACGCACGTAAAGTTCAAATATTGTTACGTGTAGATATTAAAGACACGAAATCACCAGATCAACCAAGCTCAACTGCAGTAAGAAACAGTTTAGACAAAGCCATTATATCCAAAGGCAATTCAGCTATACCAATAGGACCGCGTACAAAGGATTTAGATTCCACTTATGGAGCTCCGGAAACTCGTAAGTTTACTATATAATTTTTTTAGGAGAAGAATTATTTTGCTTTATTACTAATATGTATGTTATTAAATTAGCTCATTTATGGCGTAAATATAAATACATATTAATCGCGGTCGTAATTGTATTATTTTTACAACTATTATTATCATTCTTTTCGAGAAAGAAATTCTCTGGAGGAAGAAATTTCTTGACTATTGTCTTTTTTCCACTTATTTTAGTAGATTTTGTATTAGATACTACTGTATTAGTAGTTCATGGAAAGGATCTAATGTGGTTCTTTATTTGCGGGTGCATATTTTCCCCTTGATTTTTTTTCTATAATATTATATTTTAATGTACTAATATACTTCTTTTGTTTTTTTTTCACTTACATTTATTTAATTATAGTTGGATATTTTATTTAGTGCCAATTTTATTCAATGTTATAATAATATGGTTACTTAACAATTATCAATTAAATTCATCAGAAGCTACTAAAAATTGGTTGAAGAAAAATCCAAATACTGCATTAATATTTACACTCTTATCATGTATAGATTTAGAAGCGTTAAATGTTGTATCATCAAGATGTGCTGGTTATAACGAATTAAATGCAAGATTTACAGAAAAAGGAAGAAAAAGTATTTTAATAACTATTATTATTATAACATTAATTGAGGATTTACCACAATTAATAATTTATTTATTATATCAAAGATATACAGTTATAACAACAATTTTATCAATATTAGCGTTATCATCATCATGTTTAATCTTATTATTTAAAATAATTTCATTTATTTATTTAATGTTCATTTATAAACCTCATAAAACTTTATCAAGTACAATAGAAAAAATTGATGATTCAAATAATGATACAGCTAATATTGAAAGTGGTGAAGGTGATATGCCTAACCCTGAAATTACAATTGATCGTCAAAATGAAGAAGTAACTGAACTTGGAAATATTGGTATATCGAGCGAAACTTATATTGATGATAATGATGACAAAATTTCGGAAACAAAGGAGGAAATTACCGAGAAAGAATCATTATCTGGTAATATTCCTGGAAATAAATCTCGCACAAATAAACGAACTACTGAAGAACAAATCACTGGGGAAGAAACTACTAAAGAATGTGAGGAAATTATCACAACTACTACCAGAATTATACAGAAGAAGAAAGTGGTAATAATAAAGAAATAAACTTAAGTGTAGGATTTCCACATTACAATCTGAAATCACTAGTGATACTATAACAACAGAAAATTAAAAGGGAAAATAAATAATGGGGAATTTGTAAATGTAAAATAGAAATTAGAAATATTAGTAATAATTTAGCATAATGAGTATATTATTTTAATAATTTGCATTTTGCATTGCTGGAACTGCAGATTCTACTGTATGTTACTAATAAAATTATGTATAAATATCAATGGATTAAATATTATTTTTATTTTTTAAGTTATGAAAAAAAAAAGTCCCAAATTTCAAAACCTCTCAAATTATTACGTTAACGTTAAAGTATCTGAAAACTTTGTTAGCATTGACGCTAAAGCTCCGATTGAGCCAAGCCTTTATGTGGCTTGGCTTGTTTCAAGCCGGAGTCGAGCCGAGCCGAGCTAACTAAAGCTTGAATCGAACCGAGCCAAGCTGATCAGTCATCCCGCCCCGCTTCTAAAAATAGCTTTTATTTGTCATCACCATCACACACTTCACGTTTCCCGTATCCATAAGTATCTGGATTTTTTTCGTTAGTCAAAATCCTATTTGTCACGCCCTTAGTCAACACTGTGTTGTTTCCATGGTCACGTGTTGGGACGTGTTGGGACGTGTTTAATTAGTAAAATCCAACAGTATTTTTAGAAGCGGGCGGGATGACAAGCTCAAAAATTTTTTCGAGCCGAGCCGGCTCGGTTCGAAAAAATTTTAACTTGCAATATTTCAAGATGGTTAATTTTAGCTATCTAAACTAATTATCATTAACATTGCTTTATTGAAATAATTCCAATAAACTACAATTTGTAATTTTCATCTATTAACCAATTACCATTATTTATAATTGACATTTAAAAATGGTTAAATTTATTTATATAAATCATTTATTCAATAATTACAGATGGGCAAAATCCTGACCTCTTCTTCCATTTGAAAAAAAAATCACATTTCTTGATATATCTTTCCTGGATCAAAAAATTTCTCTCGAATTAGTTTGTACTTCAACAATCTCGAAATTATAATTCGACTGGATTAGGAAATTTAATCTAAAAAATTTGAATATAAAACTACGTCTCATATAATTCCTGTACAGTCGCTATATGTATATTATTGTCAAGATTTTGTAATGAATATATTGTTATTTAAGAAGCTTTTTAATCTTGTAACGAACACGATGAATTGATAGGAATTTACAAAATGTTGCATAATTAAATATAGGAGTTTTTGAAGTCCCATTTTTATATAAATTTCTTTAAGCTCGTTAGCAATTAAGATACTAAAATTCAAATTCTATTTCTCTAAATATTCATATTCTCACTGAAACCTTACCCGAAAGACGTTTAACTAATATGCAAAATTTTTTATCTTCCAAGTATTCAAAAATATCGCGCGAAAAATCAGCGGAATTTGGGACATTATTAAATGAGACGAAAATTCTTGTTATGTTATAGGCACAGGAATACTTATACTGAATTACTGATATAGTTTAACAATAAAAAATTTTAGTTGACTCGTGATCGAAAAAGATTAATCATGGATACATATCACGACTATCACGTGCTTGTAGACTTTGCCTTAGATTTATTAGTAATTCTTTATTTTTAATGACTAATCGGTTTATAATATTCCATATGACTATATTAACTACAAATTTATTTTATTAATAAAAAAAGAAAACGTCAACTATTACATCAGTTATTACAAATTCCAGTACCTACGCTTGCAGACGCTACGACTGTTAATTATCAACGATTGCATTCTCTCAGCACTACCTCCTTCAGGACAAGCATAAACTTTAGCAGCAGTAACTAAAAAGACAGTGCGATTTCATTATAAGAGATGGAAACTTATTATTTTTATTTTATAAATAATACATATAATTTCAATTGATTATTTTATCTTGATTTTTTTTTACAATGTAAACAAAATATTATATAATAATAAAAAGTTGAAATGTTAATGAAAATTTTTAAAATTGTCGTTTATTGCAAATACTAGAACTTAAAATTTATTATATAAATAAAAATCTAACATGCCAACCCTTACTGTAAAGTAAAAAGCGGAATGAATGGAATCTAAAAAACATAAAATGTAGTAAAATGGGTTAGAAGACTCGAGTACTCTAAGTAAGCTTTGCAGAAAAGACAAATTCAAGCCCCCATGCCTACTATCAACTGACATTAACGTATATCGTGAGTGATCAAACTCGTGCAGAGGTACTGTCACGTTGATAATAAGACATGAGACCCACCACCAAAGGGACGGGCCCCACATACAGAAGTCTGCGACATAGCTTGAGATATACTGATACAGTATTATTTTTCTCATTGAAGGTAACCAGACTACTAGAAGAGGAGGATAACCAAAGCACTCTAGGTGCACTAGTCCCTTATACATCCCAGCTTAGCCATTTCCACTTACCAGAATAATGGAAAATATTATCATTATCTATTCAAGTTTGACGCTTATTCCAATTTTTTTCTTTAACGTTAAGCTTTCGTTTTTAGAAAATAAAAGAAGGATAAGTGTTCACAATTACTTTTAAACAAATTTTTTAGTATGTTTTCGTCGTTTGTTTACTATAAGTTTTCTTTAAAAGAAAATGACGAAAATATTTAACGAAAATAAGTAAGTTTCGACGAAACTTTTTTTTACTAGGAGCGACCGAAAGACTTGAGATATTTTTGTTTTGAGCAGGGTGTTAAAAAAAGTGATAAGGAAAGAATATCTATTTTATTTATTTAAATATAAATAATAAAGTACAAAAAAAAATAAAAAAAAAAGTGCGAGTGAAATTTCGTGTAGACTTTTTATAGAATATTTCATGGGAAAATTTGACGTGAATCATTATTAGCAAAACTGATCATAATCACAATTTTAGGTTCCGATGCCTTATGAGTCATTTGATTATTTATTATTGTTGCTACACTAAAAACAAATCATTTACTTTGGTTATTTTATTATATTAAAAATAAATTATAACAAAATAAACATGACGCCACCACCACACCACGGAACAAAATGGATTTTTTAAAAGTTAATTATTGACTATGTAAATATGAAAACATTATTGACTCACAAATAGGACGCCATCACGAACAATTTTGGTACGGATAAATATATAATCATAAAAAAACAGGTGTAACAAATATTTATTGTAAGAATATTTTTATACATTATAACAAGAAAATAATACATGACCCACAAAAATAACGGTTATAATATGAACCTTCGTAATAGATTTTTTCCAAATATTTCCGTTATATCTATAGAAATTTTCTCCTAATTGGTTTTTTTTTTATAAATGACAACAGGAATTATTATTATAGTGAATATTTAAAGATGACTGTTTTTACATAAATTTCGAAAAAAAAATTTTTTTTTTTTTATACTTATTTAAACCTTAGAGATCTCTTTCGTTATAGACAAAGTTAAACGAGAATTTTCAAAACTCCATATAATAAAATAAAATAAAAAATTGTTAATTAATTTTTTTTCAAATTATTAAGTAATCAATTCTGTATAAAATTTTTGATGAATAATCGATAATAAATAAAAATTAATTATAAATTTTAAAATTATTGACTTAAAAAATTATTTAATAATTACCAGTGCATTCCTTCAAGATTAAAATTCTGAATCTTTTAATAAAGGAGAAAGAATTTTCAATAATTTTACCAATATAATTTTTTTAGAGAATTCATATCAAAAATTATAACCGTTTACAGACGTATCGATAATTCAAATTCTTAACCTTCATTCCTATTTAAAATACCGATATAAAAGAGTGACGTTGTTTATTGTGTTCCAAAGTACATTTCAATCCCATATAATATGAGTAACTTGATTTCATTATTCTAAAATATAAATCTCGAATTTTAACTCAATAGAAAAACGAAAATATTTATTACAAATTTCTAAGTTTTAATTCCTTAAATTTTTTATTTTATTTTGCTACTCCTGCAGATCTTCAGATGATGCGGAAATCCTTTTCTATTTAAATTCGCAAAGTAATTTTGTAAATTATCTATTTTGGAAGTGACTTCAGGCGGCGTAATTAATTGTGTACTACCGTATATTAATATTTAAATTAAACCCGTTTCTGAAACAGTTTTAAAAAAAACTTTTTTCTTTCTTTCTTTTTTTTTTTTTTTTTAAAATAAAAAATGGCCACTCAATTTTTTTCGAAATTAAGTCAAAATTATATTGAATTATTAAAAGATGATGAATATTATGATATCACCATTGAAGTTGGTGAAGATCCTAACGTAAAAGTATTTCGCGCCCATATGAATATTTTGTGCTATCGTTCACCATATTTGCGACGAACTTTAGCTTCAAACAAAAAGAAAAATGATAATGTCTTGGCTCATATTAAACTATCAGATACATCACCGGAAATTTTCCAAATAGTTTTAGAGTAAGTTATATCATATTGAAATATACATAACATAGATTATTCAAATTATAACTTTTATTTTTATGGCAGGTATATTTATGGTGGTATCCTTTCATTAGATAGGAAGGATACTTCGGATTTACTTAAAGTATTGGCTACTGCAGATAAGCTTATTCTTCAAGAACTAGTTGATTATTTACAAAAATATTTAATCGAAAATGAGTCCGAATGGTTGGAACAACATTTTGAATTTACTCAACAAATTAGCTCAAATTCTAATAATTTATTAAAACTTCAAGAATTTTGTACAAATTTAATGGTTCAGTCTCCAGAAAGAGTACTTAAATCATTGAGTATTACTTCACTTTCTGAAAAATCTTTAATTTCACTTATTGAAAGTAATGATTTACAAATGAAAGAAATTGAAGTATGGGAACATGTATTGAAATGGGGTCTTACACAAAACCCAACTCTCAATCCAGATCCTAAAACTTGGTCTGATAATGATTTTAAAACAATGAAAAATACTCTCCATAGTTGTTTACCTTTGGTTAGATTTTATTGTTTATCATCAAAAGAATTTTCACAAAAAGTTCGTCCATATCAAAAACTTTTAAATCAACAACTTTATGAGGATTTATTAAATTTTTATTTAGATCCTGATAGCGTATCATCTCAAATTGCTCAATTTCCTAGAAAAATTAAAATTAATGAAAACATCGAAGTTATTTGTTCACGAATTGTTAATTCTGGTATTGTTTCAACAATTTCAAGATGGATAGATAAAATAGATATTAATGATAACAACTTTAATATATCATATTTACCATATAAATTTGAATTATTGTTAAGAGGAAGCCGAGATGGATTTGCCCCTAAAAAATTTCATGAATTATGTGATAATAAACCTAATACTGTTACATTTATTAAAATAAAAGGAACAGAAGAAATTGTTGGTGGATATAATCCGATCACATGGGATTCTTCTGATAATTGGGGTAAAACCGAAGATAGTTTTATTTTTTCTTTTAAAAATAAGAATAATTTTAAAGATACAATTTTGAGTAAAGTAAAAGATCCTTGTTATGCATTTGCTAATCATCCTATATGTGGACCAAAATTTGGTCATGATATTATTATATATGCTCAAGGCGCATCTGCAAATTATAATGTCGCTCAATGTAGTAAGCGTCATTATGAAAAAAAGATACGAGATAGTAAAGATATCTTTAGTATAGAAGATTATGAAGTATTTCGAATAATAAAGAGATAAATGTAATATTTAATGAATGAATTTTATTTAAGACAAGAATATAATAAAAATATTTGTAACATTTAACGAAGAAATAATTATTTTATCTGCGTAAAAAACTTAAATTAGTTTTATATTATGTAAATTAATGTGTAATAAATAGTCGAGTAAATAGTCATAAGGTTAAATAGAAGGTTAAGACATCAAAAATTTTACATTTAAAGCGTAAGAGAATGTATTTATTTCAATCCAAATATACTTCTCATTAATTAGAGTTTAATTTTGAATGCAGCGAACTGTCATCTGGGACTTTCATTTCAAATTTTACAAACGACTGCTGCTTTCAATAAACTAATACAAAATATAATAAAAAAAGTTTTAAAATTATAAAGATATCGAAATCTAAAAATGATATTAAAATTAATGAGGATCAAATTAGGAATATTTAAAATCGATGACCAATCAGCGAGAAACAATGGCATATAATGTACCGAAATCAAATTACTTTTCCTGATATTACTGATGTGAATTTGCGTAAAAGAACTTTCAAAGTTAAATATATCCATACATTATTTGAAGGAATAGGAATAGATAAAATTAGGCAAATAACTTATAGTGCGAATGCTATTTTCAAGCCTAAAAGTTAGCTAGATTCAAAATATTATAAACCCTTTCCTTAAAGTCTACAAGTGTAGAAATGCCAAAACAGACAGTGCACGTGACTAAAATTCTGATTCACCGGTAAGTGTCTCAACCACACCTATTACTTTGCCTCAAACATCTTTCTCCAACTCTTCTGGCGAAAAATTACCCGATGCAAAGATGAGTACATCAGTCACATCAAGTAAGTATACCATCAACACCTCAGGTAGTAAGTCTGACAAATCCCGACTTCCGATCTCCATTTTACCTGATGATCCAGAAGAGAAGCAAAAATCCGTTATTAACGAAGTGCTAGAGCGGGTACAGTGAGAATTATGGCGATAATCTTGTGTTTAATAGTTCAATACCTTGTCCTATACTATGTAATAAAGACCATAAAAACGATAATATAAGAATGGTATAGAGGGTCAATGGGTTTGTATTGAGTATTTTGGAGAACGAGCATATCGTCTTAAGTGTTGGGAGGCTTATCAGAATGGCATCCAAATAGTAAGTGTGAAAACAGGAAAACTTCATCATGTGAATCGATCACCTGAAAAATGCGCAGTACGATATCAATGTAACATAAAATTTACGGCTAAGCATTGATATTTTTTTTACTAAATTTCGAGAACACGTCTTGAAGAAACTTGACAACATTACACATTCCCGCCTTCTCGCATAGATTTAAAGCCAAGAATAAAGAAAAAATATTTTTCTGATAACTTTTTACCAATATGGTAGACAAACATGCAAACAGATTATGGAGTTATTATTGGGTAGGGCAATTATAGCGGGTTGATGTGCGCAATGTTTAGGCTTTATCAGGTATCACAAGTTGAGATCCTGAATCATTATCATGTACACTTTGAGCAATAAAAAAATAACACGAACGTTTCACTAAATAAGTAATAAAACTTATTTTGCGATACATAAATAAATAATTAACCAATCACTAATAAACGATGATCAGATTTTCGTGATGCGGTCATATTTCACCAAAGATTGATTCCAAAATCGATCCTTATCCCTGCAAATTATATAAAAGGTGAGACCCTGATCAATGAACCGTCCTGCACAAAAATCAAACAAAAATTCTATTATATTTCAAAACCTACCATTATTTGCATCATCGATATTTACAATCAAATGAACTCGTGTTTTTCACAAAGTTATAATAAGGTAGGTTGGTTTATTGTTCGGCTAGCTTCTTGAGACACGCCATCACGATGTTCTAATTGACTTCACATGCAACGTCAGTGCAGTAAATTTTATGATAAGCATCTTCACGTGCCGGGCAATAAAAAATCGAAAAATCTTTATTAATAACAAACATAAGGCGGAGTAGAATGTTATAAAAAAAAATTAATCGTAGTGGTAAGTGTGAATCCGTAATGTTGTCATGTATTATTTTTTTTTTTCTTAGTTGCTAATCCTAATTTATGCTGTAGATTCGAGAAACTTCTCTGGATCTTAGCTAAAATCGATTCTTTCTACATTAAATGGCCTAGGATCCGCGACTCCCTCTCTCTTTGATAGAATCATACAATTCATTCGCTTCTCTAGCATTTTTTATGTACTGTATCTGAAAAATTAATTATTATTTTTAACGTACTTAGAGGTTAAGATATCAAAATTTTATTTTAAAGCGTGAGAGAATATTAAATGCCTACTAATAATTAAATAAAGTCTTTTTTTACAAGTTTGTTGAAAAATTAGGTTTCTATAATTTATTTCTTAATTCATCAAAAAGGATTTTCATATAATCATGTTGGAACAATAATTTCACATAAAGTTCTATTTACCAATAAAAGCGAAAAAGTGTCTTTTTATAATAATGTATTTCTTGTTAACATTGTTTAACTTAAACATCTTGAATATGTTATATTTACGGAAAACAATATGTATCAAATATTTTTTACAGAGCGCTCAATGAAACCTTCACAATAGGAATCATAATTAAAGTTTTTTACATCACGAATATACTCTTTTACCTAAATTTTGAAGAAAAAAAAATGAAAAAATATTTTTTTCAGAATATTGAAGAATCAAGACTTGTTCCAACAAAGTTAATTGTGAATCTTTATGTTATATTATCTAAGATTTCATGGCTTTTTTTCTAACACAATACGAGGGTTAAAAATATCATTTTTACCAGAATTATAACCGGTCATGCACATGTCATGTGAGTTATAATTTCGGTTGTAATTCTGGCCAAATTTTATAATTCCGGCCTAAATTATATTCTTTTCCATCGTTTATTTGAAAATCACAAATATTTGATATAGAGGCCTTTATCGTTATAAAATATTAAAAGAAAACGTTTTTTATGCATGTTTAAAAAAATCTTACATTAAAATATTGCGTGTTAAATTCGTTAAAATACTCCTAAAATCAGAAATTTAAAGGGAACAAGAGCTTTTAAGAGCTGAAATGTTGAAGAAATTTCAGATTTCTACTTAGTAGGAAAATGTAACCAAATTTGATTTTTTTTTATTTTTTTACATTAGAAAACTGAAATCTCACATTTACTTTGCTCTGTAGATCTCCCGATGCTGCGGAAAACTTTTTACAATAAAATACTTATTTTGGATGGTGGCGTGATGTATTGTGTACTACGTACAACAATATTTAAGTTAACCAAACTTGAACAAACTATTTTTTAAAAAAAAATGGACGCTCAATTTTTTTCGAAATTAAGTCAAAATTATATTGAATTATTAAAAGACGATGAATATTATGATGTCACAATTGAAGTTGGCGAAGACCCTAACGT
>QZLH01000874.1:7290-54212 GCA_003833135.1 Oehlia diaphana | reverse complement strand
TTTCAATAATCTTTGATCGTAATGCCTGAGGGCAAAAATAGAAATCCCTTTTGCTTTTTTTTTCATTTGTTATTATTGGATAAAAATCAATATTAATGAAGTCAAATACTTCGTGTGCAGAATTAGAACTATATGTTATTATCTTAGGCTGTGTATTATCAGAAAGGCACTTTTTTAATGCCTTTTTAATATGCCAAAGACATATTTATATTTTGACGTGTGGCCAAATTTGTTGTGCAGCTGAAATTTGCACAAAATCTTTGTCTGTTAAAAAAAATTGAATATTTTTCATTCCTAAATCATATAATACTCTAAAAAATAAAGTCAAGATTTCAGTTCGTGTTCCATCACTTTTTTTACTTTCTTCTACAAATAGATAAGCCATTGCAAAACCTGAACCATCAAATTGTTCAATAATAGCATAAAGTTCATATCCAAGAACATTAGTCTTATATGTTGCATCAACAACAATTTCTTGGATTTCTATCATTTTTTCAAAGAATGGTGTAGTAAAGCTTAAAAATTTAACTCCATCTTTAGTATTATTAAGTAGAGTTTTGTATCCATATTCATTTAGAAGAACTTCAGCTGAATTTAGTTGATTTTTATCATCTCTAATGTATTCTTGCTTAATTAACATTGACCACCAAGCATGTACTTGCTTTTGTGTTAAATTAGGATTATCATGTTCTAGAATTTGATAAATATCACTTGGAGTAAGGTGAATGTTTTTTCTGATTTCTTCTTTAATATTTTCATTTACACCAAATCGTTCAGGTCGTTTATGAATTATAGAATGCTGAAGATTAACTGATGCAATATTAGTTCCCATTTTAAGTTTAATTTTAATCAACCCATTGCAGTTAAATCGCTCAATTGGCATTCGATCTCTTTGTTTTTCAATGGATTCATTTTTTCTAGGTCTTTTTGCAAGAGACTTACATTGAGAACATTTATATCGAAATGTTAAAATATCAGATGCTTTCTTTGAAGTATAAGAATCCTTATAAATATAATAATAGCCGTCACTTTCACTTATTAAGTCAATGATCATCTTAGATAATTTTTTTGGATCATCGTCCATCATATCAATTGAAATATTGCAATTAAAATCTATTCCAGTTAAATCATTTTCTAAGTATTCATCCCTATAAAAAAAATTTTCTTTAAAATGTACTTAAAATATACTTATGTATTTTAAAATATACCTAAAATATAACATTTTAAAATATACTTAAAATATACTTAAAATTGCAATTTTAAGTATATTTAAAGTGTAAAATTTTGCACTTAAATTATACTTAAATTATATTTAAATTACAATTAAGTATATTTTAAATATAATTTAAGTATAAAATTTCATACTTTAAATATACTTAAAATTGCAATTTTAAGTATATTATAAGTATATTTAAAAATTTTAAGTACATTTTAGATATATTTTAAAATATATAAGTACATTTTAAGTATATTTTAAAGAAATTTTTTTTCATAGGGCATTAGTGTCAATTTCTAAAATCTTTACAAATAGTTGTTTTGACATTTCTTCTAGTGTTAAAAGTTCTGAATTAAATTGATTAGATTGTTCATATTGTAAAGCAGCATTATGGTGACATATATTACAAGTTTTAAACTGGCGTGTATTTTCATTAATGAAAGCTTCCATAGGTAAACTCTTTTGACATTTTTTACATTTCTGCAAATTACTAGTTACAATATCCATATTTGAAGTGGAAAAGTGAAAAAAATATACTTCGTTGTAAAAAGTTTAATTTATTTAATTACGTAATCGTCTATCACAATCATGTGATATGTGATAATCACATGATTTACGCAGAATTTTTTGGGGTGTTCTTGGAGTAGTTGATCCGGACGCAAATTCACATGACTGTGCTAAAAATTGACGTGACTGGACTCAGAAAGATCATCAGACCGGGACACCGTAGGGCATAACCTCATTTGGGCAGTGACCCAAATGACCTCAAAATGACTCAAATGACTGGTCACGTGTCATTTGAGTCATTAACTTTACAAATGACCTAGTCATTTAAAAATTACATCATAATTCTGGCCAGAAATATTCATACAATTACACTATTTCATGGATAAAATTTTCACGTGATATTATAAGTTCATAATTCTGGCCGGCATCATTAACTTGGCCCGAATTATAACGCATTAATTTAAATGACTCAAATGACAAATGACCCAAATGACCAGATCATTCGAAGGTCATTCGGGGTCATCTCAAAATAGGCGTCATTTGCCATCACTGCATTTGGGTGATATGATTAACGACAGAGCGGACCTCTTAGCAAAAGAAGATACTACTTCCTCCGACTTCATTCAGAATCTCATCTCATATGCGTTATCATGGGACAATACGATCATATACAAAGGTACAAACATTCACATAAAAACTTTGTTCAATATATCATAGAGACAGTGGTCCAGAGATTGAATCCTTTGTAATATACTGATTGTCTAACTTCTTTTCCTAAACCTAGATTTTCTGCCTTTATTGTAACCAACGTACTAGAAGAACTCATCGAAGGGACAAATTAGAAATTCTAACCAAAGACGCTATTAACCGATCAAAACATTTTAAATAGTTATAATCTCTCATAATCATCTTTGTCAGACACTTATACCATTAACATTTTAGTGAATAGAAAGTTCCGAAAGGGCTTTTATCTATCTTCAATGTACATATCTCATCAATTGCCAAAATTTAACGTCATTGCACCCTTTTCTTTATAATCTCCACCTAGTCCTGCACACTCAAATTTGGAAAAAATGGAACCAACTACAAGACAGTCATACAGTATGTTTAAACATTCCAATCCGTTCAATAAACCACGATTTAACCTATTGAGCTTTAGATGGGAATCCGTAAAAAATTTGTAGTCCATAGACGTTGATATAGTTCAATCTAATTCTTCTTCCACTTAATATATAGATTACTATTTGTGTATTGATATTACACTTATAATCTCTTTTATATTTCATAGTACTCTTTTTATTTACGCGAAGGTGATTGTTTGTCTTAGACTAAACGGCAGTCTATGATATTATCATATTATCATAATGTCAAATTTAAATAGTTTATATTTACTATCAATTATTGTTTTACTAAATATATAATAAACTGTATCTTCTTTTCTTATACATAATCCAAGAGGTTTCGAAATGTTTCACTAATAACGGAAAGTTTCAGTAATTTTACCTCAGTATCGGTATTTCAGTTTCGTCTATAACATTAATTAATGTTTACATTTCTAAATAAGTAAACCAACAAATAAGTATATAAAAATCATATATACATACAATACATATGTATTTGTAACAAGAAAAAACAATTTATTAGTTCTAAATTTAAACATATAAAAGAATTTTTCTAACTATCACCGGGGGTGATGATCACCGGTGACTGAAATTATGACGATCGACCAGCATTAAAAAAATATAGTGCCGGTAAAAATTGATAATCTGGCCAACGGTGATGATCACCCCCGGTGATTTGAAGTAAAAAACGTTTATAAGAATTAAAATATCTTAAAAAAATATATAGCAATACATCAAATATTACGCATCAAATTCTACGTTAAGATATAAAATAAAATTTGACATATGTATTTATATTAAAGGTTGAGGTTGACAATTATCATTTCAATTCATCCCAAGTTAAAAGTCGTGGTTTATTTACCATTGTTTTCCCCGCCTCAATACCTTTTGCTTTGACAGTATCCTCCAACCTCCTTAACATGTCATTATCCAATGCCAACAATTTTATATCTGGTTTTCCACTAAATTCAGCGATGTATTTATTATATTGAGGCCTTTTATCAGTTACTTTTATCCAACCTACACAGCTCCATATAATGGTGTATGCTCCATAATCATAACTACTACCGGTATCTAATTCTACAAGACTTTCTTGTTCTTTGTACACTGCAGGCCATAGAGGAAATTTGATGTAATGTTTATTATGTATTTCATCAGATAATATTTTTCTTGCCGGTTTTAATTCTTCCCTGAATGATCTAACTATACCTTCATTATTAGGATCATTTGCCTTTACACGATCACAAATCTTTTCCAAGTAGCGTTCAATGGCGTCTCGATACTCACTCCATGCTTTATAGTTGTCATCCCCAGTATGAGGAACATTAAAATCATAAGATAAGGAGAAACCGTATAAGCCACCATTTGCTTTAAGAAATCCTATGGTACCTTCTCGATTATACGCAAATAATCGTGAAATAGTTGGGTAATCGTTGTTTAGTCGACGGACTATAGACTCCGATTTGGAAACCATAAAAGCACTTTGGCTATAAAAATTTGACATTTCGTTTAAGTTTATAGTGAACGTTTCGTTGTGAGGTGGAAGGAAAAAAAAAGGTCCGTCCTTATAAAATTTTTTGAAATAATTATATGGAAATTCTTTTTTGGGTATAAGGACTTTATATACCGTTCAAATTATCTTAATCAGGCTTAGTATCAAATTTTCAAAGCATGAGGATCACAAATTTGGTATTTTCCAGTTGTGTTTCCTTATGATAATTATGCAGCTCCAACATATCACCTGAGGAATTCCAGGTGTTACAGAAGTTTAAAGGTGAAATACATATTGTTAGTACAAAGCATTTGGCGTTAAAATTGCAAATTAAATGCAGTGTTTATCCCTTCATTTTTGGGATTTCAAAAAAGAGAATTTCTTTATAGAATTTTGAATTTTAACTAATTATGAAGAATTATTTTCACTTCGTCAAACTGTTTGACAATATTGGCAAAGGGTTTGGCTGTAAAGTTAAACTGTTTGGCAGTATTACAAAGGATTTACCGTGAAGTCAAATTAATTGACAATAACAACAAATCATTTGAATTTCACAGACGCTAAATTTCGGTATTCCATAGGTTTGAGGGCTTTCAATAAACAAATTAAGGGAGGTATTTAAACATGTACATATATCAATATTATTACTTGTTTGCTAAATTTAGATTTTTTTAAAAAAGGAGTGAGTTACGTTAAACATACGATTAAATTGGAACGACCTTCACCCTAATAAAGTCAAAGAAAAAAAATCTATAATAATATTTTGTTGTACAAAAAAGGTGTAAAAACAATGAAGTACATCTGCAATTCTGCATAAATGATCAACGATATTCTGATAGGTGTTACTTAAACCATATGATATGGTCAAAAACCCATAAGTGTATGGATTTTCAGCATACAGTAATAAGTCCACAATAAAACACAAATTAGCAAAAATGCAAATATTTATTATCTCAATAAAATAAAAAAAAAATTACTTTATATAAAAGAGAAGGAACAAAAAAAATATTAAAATAATACACGTTTACACGTTTATATTTCTTTTAACTAATACATCATCAATATAAATATCTTATAAATCAAGAATAAAACTAGGCCGTAGAATACGGAACAAATTTATTAATCGAATTCTGATTATTTTTTTAATTTTGTTCTAAAATATCTAAATGTTTGATTACTACAAGGGTTATCATAAATTTTTTTTTAGCGGTACATCAGTATGTGTCGCAACACTAACAATCGTAGCATTTCGCAACATATTTTTTAATCTTGGTTTATCGATGTAGCATAAAATTTCAATGACGTGACGGTTGCGGACAACTGGAACTACCCGATCACCCTGAAAAAATTCTGCGATTGTGATATGACAGATATAACGTTTACGCTTCTTGTTTATTTTCTTAATATTAAAAGAACAAGCCAAAATTTTAAAATTTTAATAGATTATAAAAAAAAATTATTTTTCAAATAACAAAATGAACGTGTTGTTTTATGAAATATTAAAAGAGCAAGAGTTATATAAATATTAAAAGAGCTAATTAAATTTTATAAAATAATTTTTTTTTTAAAAAATAACTGAAAGTGTTTTTGTCATCATTAAAAAGTTTTTTATCTTTAAACAAATCTTTTGATGTGGCATTACAAGATCATCATGACAGCGGAACGAACCGGAGAATGGTAATTTTTATTCTGTATCTTATATGTCACCAAACATACTATACTGTATAGTCCTTCACTTCGCGATTAAGTAGAAGTTTTGCTATTAAATTTTTTGTGATTTAAATTACAGTTTATATTTTTGCATCTAGCTACGTTATATTATGCCGATCACCATCACAAATATAAAAAAAATAAATAAGAAAACGACCACAAAAACATGATCTTGTAAAATTTCAAAACGGTTTCAACCAATTTTAAATCTCCCTTTGGATACACTTATTTGCAACCCATGTCATATTGCAATGGTTCATGATAAAGAATATAAATTATCAACCATCAATCCAATTATGAATTTTTTGATTTATTCGTATGCCCTTTATAATATTCAGTCAAAGAATAGAAATTCTATCGTGAATCTTTTGAGTCAAATTAAGTATGTAACAAAAGTGGTAAATATTCTAATTTTTTTATTTCACTTTTTATAAAAAAAATTTTTAACTTCGATTTTTAGTGAGAAGATTCGTTTAATGTTTTAAAAAACAATACCAAAATGTGAAAAGACAATTTATGATCTTAACGTAACAAATCAAAAGAGAATGTTCGATATTAAATTCATTAATGATGTAAAGAAGATGTAGGATTTTTGCTAAATTGTTAATTACATTAGGAATTTCAGCATCAGCAATTGATAATTTGGCATCAAAGCCAACGAAATCATATGATAAACTTTCGTATCGACGTCGATTTCTTGATATTATTGACAAATAAATCAATGTTGAATTAAAGTAATTCTTATAAACAATGATGCATGATTACAAATTTATGGAAATTTTGGGCGTAGCATAGCTAACAGCACAAATGCCCAATTATTGTAAGTCCACACGCACAACTAATTTAGCTAATTAAAAAAAAAAAAAAAATAAAAATAAAACTTATGTATAATCGCGTTTTTTTTATCTAAGATTTCATATATAAAGGTTTTATCGCATTATACTTTCAATAAATGTCGTAATATATCGCTATATTTTCATTTTTCAATTTATGAATATAACATTTTCTTTCATATTTTGCATTAGACATTTCACTCATTTTACTCATTTTTTATAGTATGATTCTATGAAAACGCTAAAAAATAATTTATTATAATTGTCTTCACTTATTAGATTGTAATTATTTACAGATACTTCAAAGAAATAAGTATTAGGATCCTGAACAATAATAATACGACTTATAAATGACCTATAATTTCTTTAAAACTTGGTGAATCAAGAGTACTTCGCCTGCTTGGTCTTTTATTTTCAATTGACACAATACAATTATCCCAAAACGCATTAGATATGATGAGAAGCGTGTCGAGGCTGCCGAGGTAGGCAGGAACCTGTTCAAGCGACATGAGCACATTAACGTGTCCAGCTTCCGCCATAACATACAAAGCATCGTATAATAGAGTAGTGAGGTAGAATGTGATATGTTGCCCTATTGAGTACAGAACATTTGTTCAGTAATGAGTGATCCGAAAAAGAAGTTACTGTTGGAAAACTTACCGACGACCTGAAAACCGAGCATGCACTTCATATTATAAAAATCAATCGCGTCTTTATTATATACAGCAATCCGGATGAGATCGGTGCAGAGAAGGCAAAGGTTATTCTTCTCCTTTTGGACTTTTGCTTCGCCATGCCCTCTACTCGAACCCCAAGACAGTTGATTGATTTCGCTGATGGTAGCATCAGGTTGTTTTGCTCTGCCTTTTTTCTTTCTAGATTTTGACTCATCTGCCTGTTTATTCGGCCTGTAGTATTCTTATTGATTAGAAAATGTTTTATAAATATAATCAGATTAAAAAAACTTGCCATCGCAGAAAAACTCCGCGATCTGGATCCATGAACAATGTACAGAGAATTGGATCAATGTAAGTGGTACATAGCTCCACCTCCCCAACGGAGCTTTTTAATGTGTTTCTCGGTACTCTTTCGATACTATCAAATAGAAATAAAAATGCATGAGCATTGGATGCCGTAAAGGACCCTCGTCCTAAAATTCGTTACAATCTTACATGTTTCTTATTGTCTTCAGAATTACGCATTCACCATAAGAGCGATCGACTGCAAGAATTTGCAGTTCTGAAACTGCTTTGTCTCTAGTGATCTCCTCTCGTAGCAGGTGCTATAACAAGAATAATGAGTACAAATTTTTTCACAACAATAAGCGTAGAAAATGGGTAATACCTTGGTAATGCGAGCAAGTCTTATCAAGGTTTCTTCGTCAAATTCCGATTCTTGTTTAGTGAATCTCCTTATTACGTCCTTGTGCAAGCTCTCCAATAATTCTCTTCCAAAAACCTCTAACATTAATGGACAATGTTGCTTAGGCTTCAACAAAAGAATGTGTGATAAGGACCTATATAGTATTAAGATAATTGCAATTAGTTCCGCAGTAATCTAGTAAATGAAAAATTGAAAACTGGAAACACACAATATCTGCTGTGAATGGCTTTCTACATATAAACCTTCTCTATTTGCAAGTCCTAATGATTTTTCTTTAAATAGATGCCATTTTTCAGAAACATCAATGCCATTTAATATCCACCTGGACTCTTTTTGGGGTAAAGGTCCTAATTGCAGATTCGCGACGTCGTTGATAATGGTTGGGCAGTTAATAGGTTCATTATCTGAAAATGAGTCCGATTCATCATTTATTTCCTGTTTTAGTTAAAATCAGGACAAATGTTCGTATTTCAATTACAAATGAATAAATATGATTAATAATCTAATTTGCGAGAAAATGATTAATTGCTAAAACATACATTTATCATCTACGTTCTTAATATTTTTACGTCCTGCGATTTTTAATGAACAATGATGTATCTCATTTGTAGTTGGGTGCCGAAACATTTTGGCATATAGCAATTGGCGAAACTATTGCCGAAATCCCGGACTATTAGACCATTACTAAGTCTAAATTTAGGTTAAATTTTCAGTAAAATTAGGATTTTTATGATATTAGCAATGGGTTTGGGTTTTCAGATTTGGCAACTATATATACTAAAAGTTGAACTATTTTTAGTATATGGTCAACAAATTTCGGCATATGAAGAGTTTCGGCACCCAACTATGATCTCATTATTATTTTTTTTTTTTTAAGAAACTTAAAATTCGGATTCATATCCACTGATCCATATACATTAGGCCAACTACTGCATCCGCCGATCGGATTTTTGTTTTTCTTGGTTAACAAGATTTTGGAATATTCTTGATTTAATGATCAAACTGATTAAAATGACAATATAAAATATATTTTAAATAATCTATATTCCTTTCTCACGATTTATTCTACCATTATTTTCTTTATATTTGTTAATTATTATTTTTTAAAAAAAAATTAATGATACGTCTCTCAGAATTATTTCACATATTTTGACATAGCTCTGCAAAAGAAAAAATTAATTTTCTACACATGCTGACAAGGCTTACATTTACTATAATAAGATTACTCTAACACGTATTCTAAATTAAATTTCTGGGACGTAAAATTTCTCTTCTTGGGAAATAGAATCATAGGACAATTATTACATGAGCAATTCGAATGAGACTATACGCCAATCTCACAACTCCCTTGCAGAGGAATTAAAAATTTTAAAGCGTGCTTTGAAACCAACTTCAAGACCAGCAAAAAAAGTTACTACTCTACTTACGGACTTAAAGGAGTGGAAGGTCAGTAAACCTAAATTAATATTCAAAAAAGTGAGCATGCTATAATTTAGGAAATTTACTGATCTTTTTTTTTATCCACTAAGCAGAGTACGGCCGAGAGTGATGAAAAACATTATAATCCTAAGAGTGATGAAAAATATTATTGTCCTAAAAAACTATCAACCTAACCCAACCCTTTTATTGTTGTTGAATCTGATGACAAGAACGAATTTGACGTAATATAAACGATAGTTGGAGGTGCAACAATGCATGGGTTGTGAATGGTATAAACATCCAGAAAAGGCTCTTGAAATATCAAGAGACCGGTGTACCAAAAACAAGGCCGGAATATTTCGATGTATGAGGATGTTGGAAGAAAATATTATAGAATATATAAAGACATTAAAGAGGAAGAAACTACATACAGTTTTGAATCTAATGTAAAATCATTTCTTGATGAAATTATTGTTCGGGACCTAAATCAAACAAAGGAAAACATTAATAAACTACAAAAAGTGCATGATACTTTTGAGGAGAAATTTGCAATTTTTTTCGTTAACTATATGTGAGTTATATTTTGGATATTGATGAATTAATTCAACAATCGCAACTTAATGCTTTACATTTTACGAAATATCTTGTAATGTCTTCAAAATTATTATAAGGTATGTTAAGTATCCATTCAAGTGGTGGATTTGGTAAAATTTATTCTGCTAAATGACCTGAAGGGTATATCAGGTGTTTGGATATAGAGAATCAAAAGTGGATAAGAGATTCGTATTTCACAGTTGCGTTAGAAAGTTTGGATAATTCTTCTGATATAGGTGCAGCTTTTCTAATGAGGTAATTCAGAATCTCACACATGTCATATACAGTATGTGTAATAATTTTTTAATAACTAAATTTTATTTGTTTTCTTCTCTGCCTTTAATATTCATCTCCCATCTTATTTATTTTGAAGATGTTGTTAGATGTTTTGGCGCGACTCAAGACCCAATTACTAAAAATTATATGATGGTCTTAAGATATTGTAAGCATGGAAATTTAAGAAATTATTTAAGCAATTAAGCCAGTCTGAATATATTAGTAATTTAAATTCTAAAATTGGTAAATTATCAGAAATTGCAAGAGGACTTTTAAATATTCATAATTCAGGAAAAGTCCATAAAGATTTTCATTCAGGAAATATATTACTTGATTCTGCGTTTTCATATATAAGTGATTTAGGAATGTGTCAACCAGTAAATGATAAAATGAGTATTTACCTTATATGGCACCAGAAGTTTTACGCGGACATCAATACATAAAAGAAGCAGATATTTACTCATTTGAAATGGAAATTGCTAACCTTCGCCTGGGCGATTATCGCCTGGGACCTCGATCACGTGACATATTTAATATTTTTGATTGGCCAGATTGGCGTTCTCGTCTCTCGGTATTTTTCTTTTCTTTTTTTTTTTTTTATCTCTAACTTACATTCTGCTTTCACTTTGGTTCTTACTACTCTTACTACTCTATTTCATTATTCTTAGGTCCTTTAGTCCTTCCGGTTCTGCAATTAAGGTTCAGTTGTTTTTCACTTTACATTTCGTTTCTTTATTTTTTTATTTCGTTTATATCTTATATTCGTTCCTTACTAACTTTAATTTTTTTTTTACTTTATGGTTTTATTTTTTACTTGGTTTCCTATCATTACCAACCTCCTATCATGATCATTTTTTTATTTTTTGTATATTTCTCCTTTTTGTTTCCTATCACTTCTCACTACTCTTTTTTACTCCCTTTCATCTTCTATTACTTTTCATTACTTCATTGTTATTTCATTTTTTTATTAGCAACTATTTTGATCATTGTAATTTACTTATCTTTTAATTTATTGCTATTATTTCTTTTATTTGTATCACTTCATTAAAAATAGGTGATTTTTTTCTTTAAAATTGTAAATGTGTAACTTAAATTTTATATTTACAAATAAAATTTCATTAGATAAGATTATTTTGAATAAATATTGTTGCAAAAAAATTTTTTAAAATATCTTTTGCGATAAAATTTTAAGTTTAGCCGAAGTGACATATTTGGAAAAAACCCCCAGGCGACAATTGCCCAGGTCACGTTTAGCAATTCCCTTTGATTTTTACTATTTTACTATTTTAACTTATAATAAACCGAAATCTGCCATTTCTCTATACTTAATTTTACTAGAAAAAATCATTTATTTATTTAAGAAAAGCTAGATTAAAAAATTCATTTATTTTAACGAAGCTTATTTATAAAGGAAAGATCAACAATTTGTATATTTATAAATTGAAGTTAACTTTTACTTAAAAGATCTTTTAAAAGCATGTCAAGCTCCTCCATGAAAATGACTTAGTCCGTCGAAATTATGAAATTATTATAAATTACCGATCACTTTTTAATTAATCAAATCTATTTTTCCACGTGCTATTACGAAATCTAATTCATAATGCAGATCATTGAAATATAGCCCGAAAAAAAATAAAAATCAACGAAAATTTCTAATTTTAGTTAAATCCTCGGAAAAAAATGGTGATAAAAAATTCGCATAACAATGTTGTATCGGAAATAATACGGCCCGAAGAAAACAAATAATCGTGGCCATTCCTTCTATTTTTGGTAAAATCTTCCATTTTAGTAACTCAAGAATATCGCGGGTTTTAAAAAAAATTATACTAAAATATAATTTTGAATAACCCAATTAATGTGTTAAACTACAGTATTCGGTAGAGGTGTGTCGGTCGTTACACGCCTGTATTTTCATACGTTAAAAATAACATAAAATCAGTGATTCTCACGTTTGGCCAAAGAAATTTATGATTTCTTAATAGCTTGTGTTCTTAGAATCACTACCTCGTGATATTTTCGTATCAAAAGCACAACAATTATCAGTTTCCGCTGTTGTTCCTTCCAATATATAAGATCATTTAGATAATACATCATCTTCTAATGATGATATCAGAAATAATGAAAATGACGGGAAGAGTCATAAATTGGATGATGAGGATGTAGGTGTAGATGGTGGAGTTCGTTCAATTGGAATAATATTGATTTCATATTTATTAATTATAATATATGTTTACTGTTGCCAAATATTCAA
Organism: Oehlia diaphana; assembly: GCA_003833135.1. Taxonomy (NCBI): domain Eukaryota; kingdom Fungi; phylum Glomeromycota; class Glomeromycetes; order Glomerales; family Glomeraceae; genus Oehlia; species Oehlia diaphana. The sequence continues at coordinate 41,410 of QZLH01000874.1, read as the reverse complement.
AGAAAGATTGCACTATGGAGCCTACAATTTTATTTGGACGATAAGATAATTTGTAAGATTTGGAGAATATCTAGTGCGTTTAGTACATATATTTTTAGTAATATTTTGTTATGTAATTCCAACATGTTTAGTAGAAGTTTATATATTACTTTACACACAATTAATTCTTTTAATGACACTAATATGGTCTTAAATTGGCCCATTGATCGTGACTTGCGAAAATTCGCTCACAACGTGAGCGACTCTTTATATGGAGTGACTTTTTTAAACAACAAATCACTTCGGCAAATTATTTTCAAACTTCAACGTCAATGACATTAATTGGTCACTCACTCGGGTTTGGCTTAAAGATAATCCAAAAAATGAAATTTGTGGAGATATCAAGACATTGCGGGACACTTTTAAACTTAAAATCTTGACCATATTTTACCATGTGGAATTATTTTACAGAGACACTATGCTGATATTTATCCCTCAGACAAAATTTAATGCACGGTATCATTCTACGGGGGACGCCAATTTCCATTTAGGATTTTGCTGTACATCTTCCTTTTTTAAACAACACACTTCAACGGTCATCAATTAATTTTACACGATTTTATCATCAAATATTCATCTAAAGTCTCAATTACCTATTTTTTACCTGAGAACTTAAACAACATTAACTTTTTTTACAAATATACGAGGAAATTTTCATCTACAAAATCGGCCTCAATTTCTTCTTCACAATCTCCCTCATCCCGTACCGCTCGTTCAACGTTCTTGTACACTTATTATGGATGGTATTGGTGTCCTCTAGCTAATTATTTACATGCGGGTGGATGGATTTCATTTTTATCTGAATTTAATTATAGTATAAATTTTCTAGTAGAAAATGAACAATTTATAGATTTTTTTTTCCTTTTTTTTATCTTTTTATAATCTAGATAAATTTATTTTTATTTTTTCTCATTTGAATTATGGAACTGGTTATGTCTAATCATCTGTGGGAAAAATTAGGCGGGACAACTCTCTTGGGGTTAGGTTGTTACACATAGGTAGTTTAGTGTATCTTCTGTAAAGTTATCAACTCTAAATTTTGTAACACCCCTGTTTCTGTCTTCATAATAAAAATAAAAAATGACAAGTTAAGATGGTTTTCGGTATTATGAAGTTATAAGAAATGTAAATCGATGGCAGCCAGCGATCACGGAACTTAAAAAGGAAATACTCAAAGAAAAAGACAGGACCATTTTTTAGAGATAAAAATAGAAATGATCTGATTTTAACCCGACCCAAGTATATTTAATTCGAATAACCCAGGTTAGACCTGAAATTTTAGTAATTTTCATTGGATAATATACTGTATGCTTAGTAATGTTTCAAAAATATTTTATAACACGAGGTAATTGATTTACAAGATGACACATAACTTTTTATTATTAAAACTAAAGCTAAGCACGAATTTAAAGATATCTACAATTCATGTTTATTTATTGATTTATATTTGAACTATAAAATCGAAATGTATCACTTGCTTTAACAGAAATTTGACTATATTATATCTGCCAGGACTTTAAACACATGCATGCTCTAATTGTGTCTGCTTTAAGACTACATTTTTTTGCAGCTATCAAATCGGTTCCACCAGAAAATACTCTTTCTACTAGAACACTGGTTGCATTATTAATTAATGTAATTTTAATAATTAATAATAATAATTCATACACATACCTGTAATTGCAAGGTGTCTCTAGTAATTTTCGCTAAGTGAGGATATACTACCTCATTCATCTAACAAAATTATATAAACGTAATCAATATTAACGCGTAATCAATACGTGATCAGTGATTTTAATGATCATCTGGGTCTAATTCGGGTCAAAACCTGAGTCAAGGAAATGAATAACCTGACCCGACGGGTTGGGTTATGCAGGTCACGGGTTATAAAAATTGTTAGTACTGACCCAATTTAAAATTCACTCAGGTTGAATTATCCGGGTTAGACCCAAATTTTGCGGAGCACTAAAATTATATACAAAACATTTACATTACACAATTTTTAATTTCTAACTTTTGTTTGTGTATAAAATAAGTGAGGCGAACTTATTTAAGTCTAGAAAAGTATTTAACACTTGAACAGATCGTAATCAAGATATTTCACTATGATGGAAGGTATATGTCTAATAATGATTAGTATATTTTATTAGATTTTATTAATTCGTTATGAAAATATATACCATAGTTAAATAAAGTAGAGTATTCACAGTTTCACACCTAGCAGCAATGGCAAGAAATTATCTTGTAATCATTGAAAATGCAAATTGCGCATGTATGTGTTTGAAATCAGGCAGTGATTTAATAAAATTATATATTTTAAATTTTACAATAAAATTTTAAAATGAAACTATGTTATGCGATGTAAATATAAAAATTTATTTGGACCCAGATTATCCGGGGTTAAACTATATCGGGTCGGGTCAGAGGTTGAGTCATGTAAATATTAACCCAGGTATTTGTACGGGTTGGTTTTTATACTCGGGTCAAGTTCAAATACATCCTCAAACCCGACCTGACTCGACCCTTTCGGAACACTAGCTAAGAAATACGTACAAGACCACATCCGGTAAAATAATGAAAGTTTTGGAACGATGCAAAGAAGAAGAGAAAGAGGAAAATGTAGATATAAGCAGAGAAAATATTTTATTAGAAGTATTTAATAAATTAAACGATGAGTTCATATTAAGATTTCAAAAAGATCTAAATGAAGAAGTTGATAATGATAATAACAAACGTTAAAAAAATTAGGCTAATCTAGATAATTATTTTGTATATAGTTTAACAGAATTTTTTTTTAACTAAATACCAAAAGTTTTATACAATAAGATGAAATAGGTCTTAAGTGATAAAATTTAACAAAACCGCACCGCAGTTTAATCAATCATTGAAATCAAAAAATTTCTTTAACAAAATCATAATAATTACAAATATAAATGGAGCAACTATATTAAAAAATAATAATCCACGATGATGATCCCATGATCATCTTCGTATTTGTCCAAAGAACTCCTAATCCAATCTATATCATGATCTGCAAATGTATCAATAGTTGAATAATCATCATTTGAGAAATTTGAGAAGGTAGAAGTGGAAGTTGATGTATCATAACCACTACTCGTGGTTTCACTAGAAATAGATTCATCACTTTCTCCATCTTTCTCATCATTAATACATAAAATGTCTGTTCTTTGTTATTTAAACAATAATATTTATTTTTAATTTGGTATAAAAAATATCTTGTAATGCTTTTAAATTATTAATATATTCAATATCTTCCAAAGAAGGAGAATATAATGTTCGAGCGTAAGATTCGGTGATTTTGAATGGTATCTTTTTAGATAATTGAACACGAGCCAATCTATAACAACGATCAAATTCAAATTTTGATAATGTAACATATTGATTTCTTTGAGTTATATTTCTAGTTAAAATCGTCATTATGATATATTTAAGGAATGTAAATTATTCGCGAGTTTGACGCAAAATAATAAATACTTCATCTATAATAAAACTGTCTGTATTCTCGTTCTATATATTATCCAAAGAACAATAATTAATATTTTACATTGCATAAATTAATGTGCAATTTGCCAATACATAATATACTTGCTGCATTGGTGAAGGCGACAAAAAAAAAAAAAAAATAAGTATAGTTTTTTTTTTTTCTTTTTTCTTTTCCTAAAAAAAATTTAATTAATAATACTAACAAAATCGCGTGATATGTTGCCCCTTTTTGTGCATCATTGATTGGTGTGACAAGAGATCTTATTACGTCTTTTCATTGTATGTTGATTTGTACATCAGGGTTAGGCCGATCACGGTAACAAATAACGGGTGACAAATAAGGTTTGACCACTAAAAAAAATCAGTCCCCCTCAGAAAATTAGAACTCGTACTTGCACGTGATAAGTGACGCGTAAATATCCTTCCTAATATAGTTTTGATCGACACTAAATGTCACACATTTCGGACGGCATACTGTACTTTATAGTATGACGACTATGACATCATAAAAAAGTTTATTTATGTTACAGATTACGGATTAATAATATTGTTTTTAAAAAATCATTGAAGTTTCCTTTTATATAGTAAAAAGCTTTTTTATTATAAGGATTAAAAAGGAAATGTGTTACCGTTCTCCTTAAATAAATTAATTCGTGAAAATTTACTTTGTAAATGGTTCCAATCTTTATTTTTTACTTCCATTATTAAATAATAATTTGCATGGAGGAAATTTATAGTAAAAGAGCAATAATAAATCATTTAAGAGATAAATATTGGACAAGTGGAAATAAACAAATTGATTCTTTCATTCAAGAAAAGCAATTACACGCATCAGACAATATAATATTCGAGTGGATATCATTTGATCAACTTAAATTCGTTAAAGAAATAGGACTTGGATTTTCTACAGCAGTATGGAAGGATGGGCCATTATATTATAATTTTAATAAGAAAAAATGGAAGAGAAGATCAAATAAAAAAGTTATCTTAAAATATTTATGTGATCCACAAAATATTTTTGATAAATTATTGATAAAGGTATGAATATTTTTTAATATTTTTTTTTTTAAAAGAAATCAATATATTATATACTAAGAATATAATTTTTTAAATTTTTTATTTAATAGATGAAATTATATTTACTAAAAAATAAATTCTTAAATAAGGTATTTTTAAATTTGGAAATAAAATTTGCGTGCACCTGCGCATGTGCGCACCCCTCGTAATTCGATCATTAATTATCACGTGGCTTTATTAAAATCTCGATTTCATGTCGCAACGCTTACGTACATATTATAGAGCCTTAAAAATTTTATTTATTATGGTATTTTTGCCCATTCTACACCTTTACTTAATGAGTCATGAAAGGTATTGAACGTCATTTTTGACTTTTATATATAATATATCCATTGGGGTGCGCACATGCGCAGGTGCGCACAAATTCTAAACCATTTAAATTTATTTATAAATTTGAGTTTTAAATATGGGTTCTTTTATATATATTAATTATTATATCTATATACATCACAGATTAAATCAGAAGGAATTAGCTATGGAATATCTCAGAATCCAGATACAAAAACTTTTATTTTCGTTTTTCACGAAAAATATTTTGAAAGAGATTCTAATTATTGTGAAAAATGTGGTGAAGAATATACAAACGAATTTAAATGGTGTAAACCATGTCAAATCATTCATTTAAAAAATGACTTTACCAATTGGGCCAGTGGAAATGAAAAAATTGATTATTTCATTCTAAAAAATCAATTAAAAATTGATGACCCATTGGACATAGTGTTTGAATGGATACCATATAATCAATTTAATAAGATTAAAGAAATAGGAAATGGAGTTTCCACAGCAATTTGGAAGAATGGTCTTTTAAGGCATAATAAAAGATGCTTAAATGAAAAAGTTGTTTTAAAATATTTACGTGATTCACAAAATATTTCAAATGAAACGTTGAACGAGGTATGAAACACTGTGTAAAATTAAAATATTTTTTTTTTTTAATCAATTTTTTAATAAAAATTTTATGGTTCAATAGGTTAAGTTAGAAGGTATCAGCATTGGATTATCTCAAAATCCGGATACAAATGATTACGTTCTTGTTCATAATAAACAATATTTTGAAAAATATTGTGAAAAATGTGGCAATGAGTATACTGACGAAATATATAAATGGTGTAAACCATGTCAAGTAAATTTGTTGAATGATCTTATTAACCAGATTAATGAAAATGAACAAATTTATAATTTCATACTTAAAGAGCAATTAAAAATCAATAGCCCAGATGATTTTGTATTTGAATGGATACCATACGTTCAATTCAATTGTATCGAAGAAGTAAGAAAAGGTTTTACCACAGCAGTATGGAAGAATGGTTTATTAAAATATAATAGACATTCAAAGAAGTATGAGAGGAAACCAAACGAAAAGGTCGCTTTAAAGTATTTGTATAACTTAAAAAGTAACTCTTATGAATATATAAACAAGGTATAATCAAATTAATTTTTAAAATAATTTTTTTAATATAATTATTAATATTTTATCGTTTTTCAGGTTAAATCAGAAGATATTAGTTATGGAATATCTCAAGATCCGGAGACAAAAGAATATATTTTGATTTTTCATGGAGATTATTTTAAGAAATGTTGCGAAAACTGTGGTGAAAAATATCATAATTCCTTTGAAATTGAAAATAAACGGTGTAAATCATGTCAACATCATGAAAATCAAAAAATCAATGACTTTATACAAGAGCAACAACTTAAAGTTAATTATGACTCTGGTGGTTCCGGTATATTATTTGAATGGATACCATATAAACAGTTTCATGATATTAAAAAAATAGGTAAAGGTGGATTTTCCACGGTATATTCAGCAATATGGAAAAATGGCCCTTTACACTATAATTTCAATAAAAATAAATTATGGAAGAAGGGTCCATTACATTATAGTTTTAACAAAAATAAATGGTGGATGAGAGAATCAAATAAAAAAGTCGCTCTAAAATGTATCTATAACTCACAAATATTAATTGATGAATTCCTAAATGAGGTATGATTATTAAAATTTAGATATTTTAACATATGAATATAATATTTTTTTAATATATTGACATAATAATTCTTATGAATATATTCTTCTTATAGGCTAAAACACATTTGGCATATGCAAACCAAGGTTTTGGTAACATTCTTAAAATATATGGAATATCTCAGAACCCGGATACAGAAGAATTTATCATGGTTCTAGAATACGCAGAAGGTGGAAACTTTAACGAATATTTATGTAAAAATTACAATACACTTGATTGGTTAAATAGAATTATAATATTAATGAATGTTATTAAGGGCCTTAAGGAGATTCATGAAAAACAGATGGTCCATCGTGACTTTCACACGAAGAATATATTGTTTAAGCATAAGCATATAGAATATATTAATATATGCATTTCTGATATGGGACTATGTGGAGAAGTTGGTGATATTGATGAAACAAAAATTTATGGGGTTATGCCTTATGTAGCACCAGAAGTGTTAAGAGGGAAACCTTTTACTCAAGCAGCAGATATATATAGCTTTGGAATGATTATGTATTTTGTAGCAACCGGAAGACAACCTTTTGCTGATTATACTGATGACGAATTTTTTGCATCGTTAGATATATGTTATGGGATTAGGCCTGAAATAAATGAGCCAAAGGCACCAAAATGTTATATTGACTTAATGAAAAGGTGTTGGGACTCGAACCCAGAGAATAGGCCAACTGCTATCGAAATAGAAAATTTTATTTTACTATTTTATAATTCATATGTATCTGATGAATTAAAATATAAATTTGTTACTAAAATTGAAAGTAATCAACAATTTGAAATTGAAAAGCAATTTAAAGAAGCAGAAGAATATAGAAAAGCAAACCCTTTGTCTTTTAAAAATATCAAGCTAACTACACATTCTCAAATTATTTGTACATCTCAACCCTTTACAAATGGCCTTCCATATTCTAAATCTGAATGTTTAAGCTGTGCAATCTAATTACTATATATCATCTAACTATTATGAACATTTATATTTTAACGGATTTTTATTGGTTAAAGCATCACATTTTTTTTTTTTTTTTTTTTTTTTTTTTTTTTTTTTTTTTTTTTTTTTTTTTTTTTTTTTTTTTTTTTTTTTTTTGTTTTTTTTTTTGTTTAATTTCTTTTTTTTTTTTTTTTTTTTTTTTTTTTTTTGTGCTTTCGCTTTATATTTTGTAATTTCTTAGTTATTATTTTTGTATTTATAATCTTTATATTATATATTTTTTACTTCATATTTTTTTGTAATTACATTAAATACTTTTACTTCTCATGTATTATAATTTTTTACTTTATATTTTTTTTTTTTGTACTTAATTTTATTTATAATAATTCGTAGTTATGATGATAAATTAACAAAAACAATCACAAATAACGAAATGGTCATTCGCATAATCACATCATTTATTATGATTATATGTTCAAATTATTAAAAGAGGATTTATTTAATCTCATAATAATTTACTTTTTTTATTTTCTACAGATAAATTATTTATCTTACCATTTAGTTTATCTTTAAATGGGAAAAATCTAATTTAATGTATTTTTTTAATGTTTAATGTTTTAATAACCATATACTGATGATAAATATTATGAACAAAAAAAAATCAATCAAATTATTTCTTTTAGCGTAAAAACATATATAAATATATTTATATAGAACTCTTACATTTACCTGTAATAGGTAAAAATGATGTTATCATCGGATAATTTTTGGTATGTATAACGATATAAATTAAAAGAAATGCGCTTTCGTGCAAAAAAAAAAAAAAATATATCCGAGAGGCCTCTATGATCATCAGCATTCTATCGAAAAAAAATAATACTGGTTTGGGATAATTTGCAAAAGGAAATTATCACTATTGTAAATGATGATATATTATTAATTACATTTTTAGTTCTAAACTTTTAACCTTTATATTAGTTTCTTATTTATTATTTAAACTTTTATTTAGTTTTAGTTTAACTTTTTTTATTATTTTTTTTTTTTTATCTTTTATATTTGCATTGGTTCTCACCAGTTTTATGCATATCATATTTTATCAAATATCGTTTTCAAGTTCCAAACTACGTGTTTCTTTATTCGTCATTTTGCTTTTTAATGGCATACTATTTTAATCTCAATTTTCGAAGGGGACGGTAAGTATAATCTATTTTTTTAATGTCATATTGCAACTTCTACAAATAATAATATTTTCATTTTATTCAACAAGTTTTAAATAATTTGCCATAATGGTAAGTGTAAAAATATGGTTTTTAGGATTTAATCATGGCCATTTCTTAAGAAAGTAGATCTTATGATAAACGAGAAAGTAATATGATTATGCCAAATATTAAATTACTTTTTTTTTTAATAGGCTATTATTTGAAAGATATATTACGAAAAATGTGTATTTGCTAATAATAATAACAAATGTTTGAGTTTTGCTATATTATATAATTAGGAATAATCATACAAAATCCAATGCAATGTATAAAAATAATAATATATTGTTATATTTATTATAAGGAAATTACATATTTATTTTTACAAATACTGAATACTATTTATTATTACTCCATTTTGTTTCTATCTAAATAATATAAAATGGAGTTTATTACTACTACAAGTATTTTACATTATATTTTTAATTTCTTAATAAAAATGATATTATGCTTAACAAGATTATTTGATTATAAAGGCAAGAACAAAAGGAGTGCACAAAGATTAAACTAAGGTAAAACGTCCAGCCTATTATTGAAAAATACATAAATATAAATTGTTAGAAATTTAATTGAGGCAGTATAATAGACTACAAAGGAGTATGATGACAAAAATGAAAATAAATAAATTATGAAATAATAGAAGATGGCGATCATTAGAGCGTCAGGATGAAAGACAAGCTTTTTAGGATACAGGTGTTCATCAAGCGGATATTAATTTTGATGTAATTACGTATTGTGAAATGCAAAAATAATTTCAGCGACCATCAAATTTTTTTCTTTTTTTTTGAGATCCAAAGAAAAAAAAAAAATATTTATTTTAGCTTATTTTTTTTTTTCAGTTAAGTTTTTTAAATCGAAATTTTATTATTTTATTATTTTTTTTGGTTTTTTTAACCAATATTTTTTTAATTTCTTTTTTAAAAAAAATTTTGGGGTTAAAAAAAATCAGTTCTTTAGATTTCTTCGGTACTTTGAACCGAAATTTTTCTTTTAACCTTTTTTTTTATTTTACCCTAGATTCCACTTTAGAACGTCCGGATGGAACATCAGCTGTGGCAACTGGTACCTGATAGTTTCGATGATGGATTCGCTAGATCATTTTAAAGGTCTTGATTCAATTTCTTTTGTGTCGTTAGAGGTATAATTATCAATCTAAAAATGATCATAAACAGGTAAAGAAAGATTTACTTTCTTTGGTGTTTTATTGTTAAGGGATGGAAATTTATTAGGAGAACCTCTTTGCTTGATTGTTAAAATCATCCTGTAATCTCCTATGGCTCCTAGCTTTTGAGGAGTCGTGTGACTTCATTTTCTTTAATCATCGCAGCAACTTTTCGATTAGTTCATTTAGAAGACTACTAAAAGGTTTCTTATGTGATATCTCTTGCTGCGCCACAACACAAAAATTATTTTTGTTCAGGAAGATTTTTTCTTGATTATGGAGTTCAGTTTGATAGTGTTGATATATTATCAAGAGTATTGATCATATTATTGAAGAGTGGAATGACGATGCATGAGAAAAAAAATAAATCTAACCTATATGAGAATAAAATACAAATTAATCTTTCCAAAAAGAATAAATTATTCTACATAATTATATCCGAATAACTTGTTTTCATCTGATCAATTTATTACGAAATGATTTTTTAATTATATATTATCGGTTTGACGGGACCGTTCATGCAATTTTTATAGTAAACTCCCGTTACTATCCAATAATTTTATTATTATGCTAATACATAGTAATATGAGATAACCGACCTAAATAACAATTATGTAAAATCTGCATGAACTTATGAGGATAACTGATAATTTCTATTATTTCTATTCAACTAGCATAAAAAAAAATTAAATAAATCTATATAAGACTATTGAAGCAGATGCTGGATAATGAATTTAATGATGAGTTCTTATTAACTAATCCAGCGATACATTGTATTGATCCTTTAAGATTTTTGGTAATCAGTTGTCCTTGGCAAATCACAGATGTAATAATATTTTGGATTATCAGCAGCATAAGAAATATAAAATTCGGAATTTTTTTTTTTTTTTTTTTTATTTATTAATTTTACAAAATGATTACTTTAAAATGTTTCACTAAGGTTATTGTACATACATAGCAAATTTTAATTTCAGCCGATAATAGTACTTAAATGTAATAAATGTAACAACTAATTATTCGCAATTATTTTTACTCTATAAATATAGATAAAAAATGGAAATGCTGATTTTTTTTTTTTCTTTTTTTAAAAAAGTATAAGAATATTTATTAATGGGGTCTGGGTCATTTCACCGACAGACGTTTCACCGACCTAAATGTCACATACATATCACGTGATAAATATGCGTTAAACATCACGCCCAATTACTGTCATGCACGTACACGTGACCATCACAGAGGTGAAAAAAATGTTTCGGTGAAACGTCTGTCGGTGAAATAAACGGTTCCCTTATTAATGAGTTTAAACTATTTTTACAATCATAAATAACAAATAATTTATTCGTCTATAAAATAGGATATTTATTATTAATAAACATGCAATAAAAATAGCAAGTAATAAGACAAAACATAATACTATTACTAGGAAAACGGAATTATTTTTTACGAAATAGCATTTCCGTAAAATTAAAATAAAGGGAACAAACAAATAAATAAGTACGGATCATATGTAACTTGGCAACAAATCAGCCTACCATTTTTTTCATGGGTTGTTTATTAAATGAATCGCGGGAATGATTTATTTATATCATTTGATTATATTAATCTGACCTTTCCATATTTCATACTTGTATATTAACCTGAAATTGCTCACGTATGTAAGACATATCACTTTCATCATGAAGTTTCTTTTAATATTTCACTAAATTGAAAATTAGTGGAATAAATTATGAATCTGAAAAAAAAAAAAAATTTTCATTATATGTTTAAAAATTTTGGAGTATGAATATAATTACATATATATTAAACTTTTTTTACTTTGGATATCATATTATTTGTTATAAATGTAATTGATAATAATTAGGTTTAAAACTGCTTTCAACCAAAACCGAACCGACCGCAAAACAAACCGATAAAACTGAACTACAAAACCGATTGCAAAAATACTGCAAAATCGAATAAAATAATGCCATAAAGTATTAATTATAATTTTTTGAATAATATTCTTTGAATTTACATAATTTTTTACAACAATAACGCCGATGTTGTGATTTTTCAGAGAAACGAAAAATCACGTGATCAACGCGTAAATTCGATAATTTCACATAAAAACACTAAAACAATAGTTTTTAATGGTATTCTCAATAAACAAAATCATTTTTTTTTGGAATATATCAAAAATTTACAATTAACCGAATGGTTTTTTGATTGGTTTTTATATATATAAAACTGACGGTTAACCGGTCGGTCTTGAACTGATAACTGAACTGGTAAAACCGGTTATGATCGGTTATAACTGAACTTTTGGAATCCCTAATAATAATAAATTGCTTTGTATTTATTATATAAAATTATCTAAAATAGAAAATTTATTATTTTTCAAATTCATCATTTGGATCATCATTAAAAGCAATTTTCTTCTTCAAGGGTAGAGTGTATTACGTTATACTGCATATGTCATTTTTTGATTCGTTACAAGTAAAACTCTCAATATTTTTTTAAAACCGCTTAAAAATATTCGTTAGAAAGCCTGGGGTTCTGTCTTTTAAATGAACTTTAAAAAGATATAGTATTAATAAAGTTTATTACGTTATTAATATTAAGTTGCGAATTACCTATAAAATCTAACTTCAAACTTACGAAACTTTGTAAAATAATTAAGTGTTCTAATAATTAAATAGCGAAAGAATTTATTCTAGATACATCTTTTCATTACTCTTAAAACTTATTAAAATCCTTTTAAAAGGATTAAAATTGAATTGAAATTTTTTTTTGCTATAAACTTTTTAATTTTGTTTATTTTCTTTTCTTTCTTTCTTGTATTACCTTCAACAATCAATCTCATACCCGATCCGGTCAAATCGAAAATGATATATTTACGTTGTATCATTATATCAAATATTTTTTTATTGCGTTCATAGATCATCCGTGAATTACCACCATTGATTAAACATGCATTTCACGAATAAACTTAATTTTTTTTATGTAATATATATTGTAATATCATCCAATAACAAAGATAGATTATCTGTCTTTGTACTAATGAAAGATTGGAACAGATGCCCTCACTGTATTCGGATCCCATAAGTTGATCTTTTACTAAATATTATACCCTCATGTTAGTGGTATAGAATAAATGGTTTATTTGAAATAGCAATTATTAGGTTTATACGAAATGTAATTGAATGTCTCTTTTACGGTGATCACTTTTGTTTCTTTAAATGATGGCCTACGAATACAATGTCAATGTACTGTACTACTTTTTACCCCATAATCAAAGTAGCTTATCTACAAGGAATAGGTTGATGAGCATATTAGTTTTTATCTGAGCATCATTATTATGCGAAACGGCCATTATGGAACACCTTTGAGTCCTTGACAATTATTGGAGGATAATAGCATGTCTCATTACTTATCATAACAGAATTTTTTCATTAAGAAAGGACACTTGAATATGCACTTATGTAATGTGAAATATCCTTTCAGTACCACAAATTCTTTGCATGAAATAAATTTTATTAAAAGAATTATTTAAAACTTGGCATGTTAAAAAAAGCTTCTGCGTTATCATCAATATTAGGTAAGCGATAATATGGCGTAAATTTAAGAAAAAAAGAAATTTCTTAAAATTTTGAAAATTAAAATTCTATCTTATAAACAATTTATCAATATGAAGCAAGTATAACAATAAGTAAATTGAAAAAAAATTTTTTTTTTTTTTTTAAGTTAGGGTATTACTTCATAGCCGCTCTGTTGAATAAAATGAGATTATTATTTGTGTAGAAGTAAAAATATGCCATTAAAAAATGTAGATTTATACTTACTTTTTTTCCTACTCCGTAGATACTGTAATACAATACTTGACAAAAAATCATTACTAAAGAAAAAATCACATAAATTTCTACTTTTTCATTTTCTGATGCTTTGAAAAGTAATTTGGTAAATATGAGTCAATATAGACATTTTATAATGTATACTAAAACTTTTAACTTACCAATAGCAAATGCGTATATGAAAGTGGTCGATAGAACTAGCAAGTTAATTAAATAAACAAAGTAAATATGCATTTTCAAAAGATTTTTATGTATTGAATTAATAACAAATAAAGAAAATAAAATTTGAGTTTGCAGGTTGTATTAATAGCATGACAAAATAAATTCGTACTATGTCAATTACTTTTGTGCGACCAAACTTTGGGAAGCATTGAATTACACGTTAATTTTATGGTATTTTGTTACACGAAATAGTACATTATGCGCAGTAGGATTTGCACGAACATAAAAAAATTTTTATTTGATTTTACTAATACAATAATTTATCTGATATGTGAAATTACGCGCATATAGCTCAGCAAAACAATATTCTGGTCGAAAGAAAACCATTGCATTATTGCTAACCGGATATATGCTAAATTCCGTATAATTTGTAAGGGTAAAGAAACTTGAGCAAATGATTCCGGATATCCGATACTAGTACTACATTTCATTTCGCATATATCCCGAACACGTGTAGTAAATTATCTTAGAATTAAAGCATTTATTACATGATGGATACAAGAAAACTGAAAAAATACTTTATTATTAGTAAACTGTAAATAGTAATATAAATTTTGTTTTTATGAGCATATTAGTGGACTAAACGAATAGTTATTGCTTCCGAGATTTGCAATATCGAGCTATGTGACCCTTCTTTCCGCAATTATAACATATTCTATCATCATATTTCCAAGTACTATCAGGCTTCCTAGTAGATCCATCTGCTCCACTGACATTACGGCTACTAATGACATTAAAAGATCCAGGATCAATTATCAAATCAGTCTTTGGTCCAATAGAGCTTATATCAATCCCTAAAACATATTGGTTAATACGATATTTCCATTTATATTGTTCCTGGATATCACCAATAAAATCCTGATTTTGAAACCGATTGAATAAATCAGTTGGCACAACATAATATAGGTTGATTCTATTTGTCGATAATTTACTGTCAAGTTTTTCCAAACCAGAAACCTTAGTATTGTGGTTCAAAGAAGTGGTCATTTGGAAGAGGGAACTTGGAGCAATTATTGCGTCTATCGATGGAAAATTTACCTCATATGGTTGGTAGTATTTTCCATTTTCGATCTCATTAACATCAAAAAACATATATGTTCCATTCTGCGGATTTATCCTATAAGTTCCTTCCACCTTGGTATCTAAAGATCGAACCTTAAAAACTCCTCCATTTCGTAATAGTCTGTGAGCCACTTCTTCGAATAAGTTACCAAAAATTTGATTACTTTTGCCGAATTTTAGGGCTACATTCATTTCACTAATCAATCTATATCTCAATGTTATTTCAAGTTTTGAAGTTACCTTCTCACCCACATAACGGGAGGCAAATTTTATAATTTTTTCTGAATATGAGGGATATTCAGTTCTATCCTCTGGAAGGTTCGTGACAATGTGTACAAGCTTGTGGCTTGTATCTTCCTGAGTATCACCTTCACCAATATACTTAATTATGTCTTCAGTGCATGTGCTGATCGCATCATCGAGCTTTTTTTGTTCAGTTTTGTCATTAGCATTTTCCAGGATGAACCGAGGTATTCCCCCCCATTTTAAGTATAAGTCCATAACCTGTTTTTTATTGAGATCATTGAAGAGCTTTTCCCTGCATTTATCGATCTCTTCAAACTTCCACACTGGCATATATCGCACCAGCTTCTTCCCCCATTTGTCAAAGTTCTTATAATGACTCTTCTTTGGTGAAGAAACAACAATGGTCTTTGCATCATATTTTGTCGGATGTTGTCCGTCAACAATGTACCACACTTTCGGGTCATCCAAATATTCTTTAAACGCGAACAGAGTTTCACTATATAAGACTCGTTCTTCTCCAAAAAGGACTGGATTCTTGTTTGCTTCATGGTATATTACTGTTTTTTTTAGTTTTGAAAGGATATGTAACAAGTAGTAGCTGAAATATGTTTTGCCGATTCCTGGATTTCCAGTAATCCGTACTCTTTTTATTTTATCATCAAGAATAACACTTTTCAAATCATCATAGCATTCGCGGATAAACAGATAGGGTTCTTTACTATCAGGTAGATAGAGAAATTTATCGACAATACTTGCGTTCTTTAAGTCTTTCCAGAATTTTTCTAGTTTTCTATCTTTACAAATGTTACTTCGCACTACATAATAGGAAATAAATATGCGAGAAATATTTAATAATGCACTTCACGTTCATGTTGACCAATCATTACGGCTTACCTTGATGTTCATCTAAATTGGGTTGAGACCAAAAAAGGCAAAGTTAGTTACCGGACAAAAAACTGATGTGCCATGACCAATTACTACAGCAAAGGCTTACCTCTTAATTTGTACTCTCTTTTGTACTCTCTCAAGAATTCAATTTTCTCCTCATCCTTTGTGATTGAAGAAAGAATTTCTTCCACTTTTGTTGCGTCTTTGCCAATAAAAAAAATGCGTAGCTCAGTTTTTTCTTCACTAGTAAAAGTAAGTTTGTCAATATTAGTAAAGATAGTAGACATTTTTTTATTTTATGAGTTGAGGAAAAAAAGTAATAGATAAGAGTCATAAAAAGAAAAAACGAGGTTTCTATATGGTTTAAGGTTAACTTTTATTAAACTATATGACGCGTCTTAAATCTGATTAAACTTTTATTATAAGGACGCGTTTTTTAAGTGAGGTTCTTTATACTGATCTTACTGATTTTACTGATGTATCAATTATTTTGATAAGAAATAATTATAAAATTTGAGTCATCGTGAATACTGTATTTATTATATATCGTTCACCCAATACATGATATGACTTAATTTTTTTTGCATCATAAAAAATTAAAATATAATAAATCTGATGTGCGAAACTTTATTATTTTCGAAATATATGAAATACTGTATATCTATAACTAATTTGTTTCTATTGCTACTAGTAACTGTTCCACACTCTAATAATTTATCCCACCAATATTTTCGCCTCGCCCATTTCACTCCTACCCACATAGTCTAGCACCGAAGAATAGAAATACCAGGACCCCGAGTTACATATATACAGTATATAGGTACACATTTTAATACTATTAGCTCTACGCATTTCTTCAGGACCGGCACTATGTAATACTGGTCGGCATTATTCACAAATGGAATCGAACTACACGATTTTGAATAACCAGGACCTGACCTTCTTTCTATGTATAGCTCGGAGTTCTGAAATAAAATACTGTATGTGTTGCCTAATGGCTTTTGTATCGTATTGCGCCAAACATGGAACTTCTATTTTGATTGCCGGAAAATTTATTTGATTTTCTGCGCCATATGTTTGTTAAGGCATGTGATGGACATCTTGAAGATCGAGGTGCCGATATATAACAAGAAAGGTATTAAGTCCGCTTTGAGCATCCGGGAAAATCAATTAGCATCGTGATGTCAAGTTTCAAGAAGTTAGCCGAGCAATAAACCAACTTACTTTATTATACTTTGCGAAAAAATATAGATCGTTTATCAGGAATATTAACGATGTAAATATTGGTAAGTTTGGTTTTATTAGTTCACTTTGATTTTCGTAAGACAGCTAAAAGGATTCACTAACTGGGCAAGCTCCTTTTTATATAATTCGCAGGATCGATTTGGAAATATCCTTTTGGGGAAAATTACGTTATTGTCCTTAATTTATCAATAACGCTATCCCGTTTATAAGAAGATCATCAAGGGAATATCGTTTAATCCGCGAAAAACATTAATTTATGCTAGAAAAAACTTTCCGGAAAAATTTTTATTAATAAATGCAAAAAATAAATACATATCGGGTCTTAACCAATGGTACATGAGTAATTTCTATTCTATGACTGCGGACTAATTATTTGCTATCCCAAACCCCTGTTGACCTTACCCTTTTTATTTCCCTCTCTGTGTATGTCAAGAGCTAACCAAGTCCGACTTCTGCGCCTCCTCCAATAACCATGCAATATACCCAAGGACTTTTTCTACCTTAGCTTGCAAATTCTCATCTTTATACACAACGCTAAGAACGTAGAGTTCACATACTTTCGGGAAGGTCCAGGAATTGAATGGGTTTGTTGGCGTCTCAATGAGCACAGCAAATTTAAGGTTATTTTTTGACACGAATATGTGGAGAATTTCATGGAGGTCTTGATCGTTAAGTATCAAATCTATCGGTATCACTTATGAGGTTTAGTACCGCTCTATCATTTTCAAGCGCCGGCGGACTGTACTTTTCATGAGAGTCACAGTTTCAACATTCACCAACCACTTAGATAACTTCCGTTTCGGGCTAACGACGACATCGAAGCCTTTATATATATCGCAATGGATGTTTAGTCAGGAAAAAATTCTCCCAGTCAACTTCTTTCACTAGTTTATACGTATCATGGACTTTTGAGTAATCTCACCGACGAGACGATACGGCCAAGTAATTCCTATTCACGACTCTAAGTAGAGGATGTCACGGGCGGTTCGATTAGGACATGAATGCTCTTCTTAGGCGGGTTCTCGGTCCAGTAGTCTCCTATAATATTTATTGCAAGAAGTTCGTCTTCGTGATCGCCAGAGATTTCCACTTTCCATAGTTTGAACTTGTCTGCAGGAAAATTATCGAACTCTGGTACCTTTTTCGCCTTTAAAACCACTTTGAGGTCACCCACAAGACTATTCCCATCTATATTGACAAAGAAGCGCAGTTTTTATTTCCTTTGACGAGACATAGTAAAATGATGGACATGTTTTCGGCTTATATAGTACTTTTTGCGAAATTTTATTGATGCAAACTGACGTGAGGACAAGAATTTTATTTGCGAAAAAAATACCAAACCTAGTATATCTGCTGTGTGATCAGCCATTGCGTCATTGTGCAAGTTATTTATGGTCGGCAAAAAATATCCGATCCGACCTGATGATCATGCAAAGCGCATTCGGCCTACTCCGGACTTGTTTGATCGGACTGCTCGGGTCGGATTCCTTCTAGGTCTTATTACCGGATTATTTACACATTACTACACCTTCGGGCTTGCGAATCTTCTTTTCTGGTGGCGCATAATCTGAATTGGATTCCTCGGATGTCTGTCCCAAAATCAGATAAAATCTTGGGTTTAGACAGATACTTGCAAAATGTACAAAGTCACCATAGATTACTATCCTCTTTCTGTATGTCAATTTTTGCTTCACCTAGTCATAGCCATGGTAAACCTAATACGAGCTCGGCCTTTTGCTTTTTAACAACCTCAAAATCATTTAAAATTTCGTCACCACCAGATAATAATCTATCTTTTCCCTCGTATTGGAAAGATAAATTTAGGCATCCTATAGTACCAAACGAGTTTTTCACTCTTTGTATTTATCATGCTTACCATATTTTTTTTCCAAGCTTATCGGCTAAACTTTTTCTAATTTTATTTACGCTGAAAGATGTCAATCAATACCCGGACTGCGTAGTGTCCGTACCATCTTTCATTGCTTTCCAACACGCTTCTTGGTGTCATATTTTACAGAAAAAGGCCAAATTTTACATTCTACATATACCATTTTTATGGTGTTTTCTATAAATATATATTTTTTCACGCTAGAAAAAAATAGTCTAGCTACTGTATATTTTGTTTCACATGACTAAATAAAAGTTAATAGTTTTGACACTCCTACTCATTTCATTAAATTTAAGCTTTATTTATATGGGTATAAGTTTTGAAAATCATCTATTGTGTCCTATCTAATTCGAAAACAATCCCTAATTACTATCATTTCCAAACTACATCAAGTGATTATATGAGGTGAATATATAGTGTCAAATATGTATTATACCTGGAAATTTATCCGTAAAAATCTATAAATATACGATTTTGCATATTTTACACTTAAGACATAGTTATTACTTATTATTATAATAGGACGTATCTTTAAAAGTGGCATATAATACTCAAGTTTGTTTTGTAAAGAATTTTTTAAGTTTAACTTGCGATATAATTGAAACAAAGCTTTATAATATAATTTTTATACATATAAAGCATGATATATTCAGTTGTATTATTTTATATATTTTTTGAAATTTTATTCAATTACAAACCAATTTATTATGTAAAATAATTACATACTACTCTATAATTAGTGTTGAACAAACTATTTATCATGAAGAATACAATTGTTATAACTTCAAATATAAAATAAGAAATAAAATACCATTTAATCAAATAAACTAATGTAAGATAATTTAAAATTTAAATAATTTGATTAAAAAAAAAAAAAAAATAGATCAAAATTCAGTAATTTCTACTGAATTATTATTCATATTATCATCAAATTTTACTGAACTATCATCACCTACATCTTTATCATCTTTTGGAAGAGCTTCTGTAAAAGGATTAAGCAATCGAGATGTACAAATAGCTTGTGGATGTATAGTTTTAATTAATAAGGGGTTTGCTTTTCTATATTCATCTGCTTCTTTAAATTGCTTTTCAATTTCATAGTGTTGTTGTTCTTTTTTAACTTTCAAATTAAGTTTAAATTCTGATTCATTTAACATATATGAGTAACGAAATAAGCAAATTAATTTTTCTATTTCAGAAGCAATAGGTCTATTTTCTGGATTTGAATCCCAACACCTTTTCACTAAGTCAATATAGCATTTTGGTACTTTTGTCTTATCCATTTCAGGTCTAATTCCATTACATATATTTAATACCAATATATTATCATGAGCATTATCAGCAAAAGGTTGTCTTCCAGTTGCTACAAAATACATAATCATTGCGAAGCTATATATATCTGCTGCTTGAGTATAATTTTTACCTTTTAACACCTCAGGAGCTACATAAGGCATAACTCCATAAATTTTTGTTTCATCAATATTACCAACCTCTCCACATAGTCCCATATCAGATATATATGTGTCATTATATTTAATATATTTGAATAATATATTTCCTATATGAAAATCACGATGAACCATCCGCTTTTGATGAATTTCTTTAAGACCTCTAATAATATCAATTAATATTTGAAGTCTATTTAACCAATTAAATTTTTTGTAATTTCTGTATAAATAATCATTAAAATTTCCACCTTCTGCATATTCAAGAACTATAACATAATTTTCTATATCTTTCTGAGATATTCCATATAATTTAAGAATATTGCTACTAAAATCTTGGTTTGAATATGCTGAATATGCACTAACCTATAAAAAAAAAATATATTTGTAAAATTTATTTTTAAAAAATATTCAAATTATAAATTTCATACCTCATTTAGAAACTCGTCAATGAGATTATGTGAATTAATATGTAAACACTTTAAAGCAACTTTCTTATTATTCCACATTGCTGAATATACTGTGGCAAAACCACCTTTGCCAATTTTTTCAACATTCTTGAACTGACTGTATAAAATCCATTTCAATTTAGAATTATCAATAAAATTAGAAATTTTTACATTCTTATCATTTGATAGACATGGTTTACACAATTTGTACAAGTCATTTGCATATCTTTCACCACATTTTTCGCAGTACATTTCATTAACAACCAGTATATAATCTTTTGTATCTGGATTTTGAGATATTCCGTAACTATTATCTTCTGATTCGACCTATTTTGTCATAAAAATTATATAATTATGAATATTAAAAGATCCTTTAAACCACAAACAAAAAAACTATGTATACCTTGTTTAATAATTCATCAATGTTATTTTGTTTGCCTTGTAAATATTTCATAGTAATTTTTTTATCTAATTGTCTCATCCATTTATTTTCATTAAAATTATAATATAATGGACCATCCTTCCATATTGTTGATGCATTACCATTTCCTATTTCTTTAATATTACTAAATTGATTATATGGTATCCATTCAAATATTATATCCTGTGGGCTACTAACTTGTAATCGCTTTTCTTGAATCAAACGGTCAATTTGACTATCTCCGCTGGTCCAAATTGTAAAATTATTTTCTAAATAAGCAATTTGACATGGATTACACCATTTATATTTTTTATTGGTATATTCTTCATAACATGTTTCACAATACTTTTCAATATATTCATGAAAAACAAGAATAAAATCTTTTGTATTTAGATTTTGGGAAATTCCGTAACAAATACCCTTTGATTTAACCTGCAATATTAAATACACATTAAAAAAGGATCTTTAAAATTCAGATTCATAAAAAACTTTCGTCATACCTTATTTAAATATCTATCAGATGATAAAATATTTTGTGAGTTACAAAGATATTTTATAACAACATTTTTATTCGATTTTCTTTTCAATTTTCTTTCGCTAAAATTATAATATAATGGGCCATTCTTCCATATTGCTGTGGCACTACCATGTCCTATTTCTTTAATATCATTGAACTGATTGTATGGTATCCATTCAAATATAATATTCCAGGGTTTTTCAATTTGTAATTGCTCATTTTGAATAAAATCGTCGATTTGCTTATTTCCGCTGGTCCAATTTGTAAAATTATTCCTTAGATAATTAATTTGACATGATTTACACCATTTATATTGTTTATAATAGGTGTATTCTATATTACAGTATTGGCAACAATATTTTTCATAATATTCTTCATGAAAAACTAATATATAATTCATAACAACTGGGTTTTTAGTTATTCCATAACACATGTCTTCTGATTTAACCTATAATATTATAAAATATATTTATTTGTATACAATAAAGCTTAAATTTGCAAAGTAACTACATACCTTACTTAAAAATTCATCAGAAATATTTTGTAAATTATACAAATATCTTAATGCAACTCTTCCATTTGATTTCACGTGTGAATCATATGATTTTGATTTATCATATGCCATATTATATTTTAATAGACATATTGCTGTAGCACCAATATTGCCTACTTTTTCGATATTACTAAATTGATTATATGGTATCCATTCAAATTGCTTTTCTTGAATAATAAATTTAATTTGCTTAAATCTGTCAGTCCAGTTTGTAAAATTACTTTTCAAAAAATCAATCTGACATGATTCACACCACTTATATATTTTATTTGTATATTTTTCATCACATTTTAAACAATATTTTTCAAAATATTCTTTATGAGAAACCAAAATATAATCTTTTGTATCCGGATTTTGGGACATTCCATAACAAATGATGTCTTTTGATTTAATCTATAATAATATAACATATATTATATTAATAAAAATACTTTAAATTCGAGATTATAAATAAATTTCATACCTTGTCTAAATCTTTATTAAGAATATCTGGTATCTTATGTAAATATTTTAAAGTAACATTTTTATTTACCGAAATTCTTTCATATTTATTTAAATGTGAATTATAGTATAATGGGCCATCCTTCCACATTGCTATAGTATCAATATTTTCTAATTTTTCAATGCCAGTAAACTGATTGTATGGTATCCATTCAAATATTATATCCCATGAGCTTTCAATTTGTAATTGCTCCTTTTGAATAAAATCATCAATTTGTCTATTTCCACTGGTCCAATTTGTGAAACTGTTTTTCAAAAAATCAATTTGACATGATTTGCACCATTTACATTGTTTATTTGCATATCTTTTATTACAGTTTTTACAATATTTTTCAAAATAATTTTCATGAAAAACAAAGATATAATTCTTTGTATCTGGATTTTGAGATATTCCATAACAAATATCTTTTGATTCAACCTATAATATGATTACAATACATACCAATATTAAAAAAGAATGTGTAAACTTCATATTTACAGAAAAAAACTGAATTTCATACCTTATTTAGGAGTTCATTAGATAGTAAAACATTTTGTAAGTCATATAAATACTTTAAAGAAACATGTTTATTAAAATTTCTTTTATATTTATTTAAATTAACATTATAAATTAATGGACCCTCCTTCCATATTGCTATAGCACCAATATTCCCTACTTCATTAATGTCATTAAACTGATCATATGGTATCCATTCAAATATTATATTCCGTGGGCCTTCAATTTGTAATTGCTTTTTTTGAATAAAATCATCAATTGGATTATTTCCACTAGTCCATTTTATAAAATCACTCTTTAAATAGTTAACTTGACATGTTTTACACCATTTATATCTTATGTATTTTTTACCACATTTTTCACAATACTTCTTAGAATTTTCTTCAAAATATTTTTCATGAAAAACAATGATGTAATTCATTGTATCTGGATTTTGAGATATTCCATAACTAATGCCTTTTGATTTAACCTATAATATAATTAAAATACATACTATACATTAGAAAATAATACTTAAACTTCAAATTTACAAAAAATTGAGTTTATACCTTATTTAGAAATTGTGGAATATTTTGTGAGTCATATAAATATTTTAAAGCAACTTTTTTATTAAAATTTCTTTCATATTTATTTGAATTTGCACTATAAATTAATGGGCCATCCTTCCATATTGCTATAGCACCAATATTTTCTATTACTTTAATACTAGTAAACTGACTGTATGGTATCCATTCAAATATTATATTCCATGGTTTTTCAATTTGCAATTGCTCTTTTTGAATAAAATCATCAATTTGCTTATTTTCACTGGTCCAATTTGTAAAATTTCTTTTCAAATAATTAATTTGACATGGTTTACACCATTTATTTGTTGTGTATTTTTCATCACATTTTTCACAATACCTTTCAAGATATATTTTATGAAAAATAAAACTATAATCTTTTATTTCTGATTTAACCTATAGTAATATCCAAACATATTATATAAAAAAGAATATTAGATATACTTTACATATATTTGTCAAACATAATTATATTATTAAGACATTCATATAATATATGGTGTATTTTTAAAAAATATATTTTAAACTAATAAAGTTTTAAACAAAATTTCATACCTTATTTAAAAATTCATCAGAATCACTTATATATAAAGCATTTATTAAATATAATTTTGCCTATTTAAATACAAATACAATATATAAGTATATAAGTATAAATACTTTAACCAAAAAAAGAATTAAAACTCTATACCTTGTTTAAAACTTCATCAAAAATATTTTGAAAGTTATAATAAAATTTTGAAGTAATTTTTTCATTCAAATTTCTTTCATATTTATTTGAACTTGCATTATACTTCACTGGACCATTCTTACATATTTCCGTAGTACTAATGTTTTCTATATCTTTAGCACTTTTAAACTGCTTTTCTTGATTGAAAGCTTCAATTCGTTTACTTTCACTGGTACTGCTTGTGAAATTACTACCTGAACGAAGTTGACTATGCCATTTATATTGTTCATTTGTATACTTTTTACCATGTTTTTCACGATATTTTTTTGAAATCTTTTCAAAGTATTTTTCATGAAAAACCAAAATATAATCTTTTGTATCTGGATTTTGAGACATTCCATAACTAAAATTTTTTGGTATAATCTATAATAAAATAATGTATTATATATACATTTAAGAAGAATGATTTAAACTTAAACGAATAAATAAATTTCATACCTTTGAAAACTTATCAAAAATATATTGTAAATTGCATAAATATTTTAAAGCAACTTTTTCATTTATTAAATTCCTTTCATATTTTTTTGAATCTTCATTGAACTTTAATGGACCATCCTTCCATATTGCTATAGTATTACCGTTTCCTATTTCTTTAATGCCATCAAATTGATTGTAAGGTATCCATTCAAATACTATTTTCCATGGACTATCAATTTGTAATTGTTTTTCTTGAATAAAAGCATCAATTTGTTTATTTCCACTGGTCCAGTCTGTAAAATTACTTTTTAAATAATCAATTTGACATGATTTACACCATTTATTTTGCTCATTGATAAATTTCTTACTACATTTTTTACAATATATTTCAAAATATTCTTCGCGAAAAACAATGACGTAATCTTTTGTATCTGGATTTTGAGATATTCCATAAATAATACCTTTTGGTATAACCTATTATATCGCAAACATATATATTAAAAAGAATTTTTTAAAATTCAAACAAATAATAAATTTCATACCTTGTCTAAATAAACAAAAAATTGATCAGACAATGAAACATTACATAAACATTTTAAAAAAACTTTTTTATTTGACTTTCTTATCCAAATCCTACAATATAATGGACCATCCTTCCATACTGCTGTAGCAACTCCATTTCCTATTTCTTTAATATCAATAAATTGACCATATGGTATCCATTCAAAAACTATGTCATCAGGCATAGTAAGTAATTGCTTTTCCCCAATGAAATCATCAATTTGTTTATTTCCGCTGGTCCAATTTTTGAAATTATTTATTAAATAATCAAATATTTTTTCACTATCCATTTCCTCCATTAAAAATTTCAATAAAATAAAAAATAAAATAAAATTGTGAGTGTAACAAAAAAAAGTGTACTATTTTTACGTTTATATTGTATTAAAATTAGATTTATGTCAAAATTCTTACAATAATAATAAACAGAGTTATGGGAAAAAAAAAAGTGTACAATGACAATTGCGTTTGTGCGACCATATTTGAAATAATTTATTCGCATAACACAACAACACAGTATTACTAGAAAAATCATTGGGCACGTAATCATTTTGCTGATCATATCTAAAATGATTAGATTATTTTATAGGAACTCCCCCAGCGTAACCAACAAAAAAAGCTCGGGCACGTGATTTTGTGTGTGTGTGGCTGTGCATATTTGCTCGGTAGATTATCCGATCAATAACGTTAAAATATCCGGACGAAAATTGCATTTTTTTTTTTTTTTGAAATAATAAAGTAACCTTAATAAACAAAATAACTATTTTTAAAAATAAACTTTATTTATTAATATCATAATATAAGTATTCATTTATAATATTCTACTGCAAATAACGAGTACTATCTGTATGACCCTTCCATGTTAACGGCATAGTTCTCTTTCTTTGATACTTTTCAACTTCTTTAACTAATTTAGTAATGCCATTAAAGGATTTCATTACACTTTTACACCATTTAACATTACCGGCTGATTTTTGTTCCTCTAAGAGAGCAAGTGCCTTCTTGGTTGTGTCAATTAAGTCGTCAAACATTCCAATGTCTTCTTCGGCTGATTCATGCATAATATTTGAATTTATATGATAATGTTCTTTATTATCATCTATATATGATAATTGATTATATTCAATCAAGAAGGGAGGTTAGTAATTTCGTCTTATATTTTCAAAAAAGTTATCTGTTACAATTCCTTTTTGTTGAACCAGGTGTTTACATAATCTAAACCTGTTAGTTAAGTAATATTAGGGTTGGATTAGTCCAGTCTGGTCCGGTCCCAAAAAGACCAGTCTTTCGGTCAGGACTGGACTGGACCGGGACCGGACCGATTCTATTTTAGGAAATTTATCCCCATGATTTTAAAACCTCAAAATTATTAAGACTTTCGCCATTTGCATATTCAATTAAAGATTAATAGTTAAATAGTCAATAATTAAAAATTAGCATAAAAATGATTGATTTTTTTTAGATTTTAGCGTAAGCAATCATGTAAATTATGAATAAATTTGTTATTTAATCAATTTAATTATTAATAAAAGAAAAATTTGAAATGTGTTAAATTTATAAAGTCCATTAATTAGAAGCAATAGATATCAAAAAAATAAATAAATAAATAAATAAATAAATAAATAAATCACATTGCGTTTGACTAAATTTATTACTTAATAAAATTTTCATTTAAATAAATATTGGTGGTTCAAAAGTTTGATTTATTTAATTACTTTATTAATATGTTTATTAATATGTAGTAACTTCAATACAATAATCTCAAACATAGCAAATACTTCAAATGACCAATTAACAAATGCCTTCATGAATCCAACTCTTTAAGCATAATGTTACTCTGGCTGTTTCAGCATCCAGCCTATTTCTTAATGGTGAAATTGTTAGTCCGGCCACTGAGAAAGCCTGCTCTGAAGCCACGCTCGTGGCTTGAATACACAAAAAATCTCATGCGATTTGACTTAAAATTGGAAGTTCTTCCCGCCAAACTTACCACCAGAGTAGAGGATCAACCTGGTCTTCTAATGGTATTGCCAAATACCTTTCCATTTCATTCTTAAGTGTCCTAGATGCCGATGTATTAGTGTTTTCTAACAAATTTAATGTTGTGGTATTGTTACGTAGATTTCGAAAAAAGTTTTGTGTATCTACAATATCATCTCCTCTTGTAGTTTCTGCAGGTAATGGTGATGATGAAGACAAATATTCAGTAAAATTCAACACCAAATTTTTTGCATTATTTCTTTCGATTTCATCATTGAATGCAGAGAATTTCACCCTTGGATCTAATAATGAAGAAATTTGCAAAGATTCACTCATTATCGGCCAGTAGTCACTTAATTTTTGATAAATTGCATCTGCCACAGTACTCTGTGAAAAGTTTTTGTCACTAATATATCGAGATAAATGCTCCTGAATACCAAGAAAAATGAATCGAATATCACCATGAGTTGGATAACTAGATGCAGAAAGGAGTCGGGTTGCACGTTCGATTGGACTTAAAAGAACCATAGTATCCTAATTTTATTAGGAATATAGTAAGTTTCTGCAAGTTACTTGCAGAATCATAAAATAGATGAGCTAAATTCATATAAATCGAACTCCTTTTTATTTATAAACATGTTAGCAATTTTCATGAATAAACAACTTTAAAAATTCACCAATTTGAAACCACAAAGCGATTATTACTTATTTCTTAAACTCAACAATTAAATTAACCAAATGACCCAAAAAAGAAATCTAAAAATATGCCAAGAGGATAAAGATTTCACTTACATCAATTTTTACACGATCAAAATCATTAAGATATCTTTGACGAACATTTGAATCATCGGTGGCAAGTAAATTCAAGGTGGGTTCCATTCTTTTCCACTTTTTCAACATGTAAAAAGTGGAATTCCACCTTGTAGCAACGTCCAGCTCAGGAGTTAGATAATTGATTCCCTTTACCTCACATAACGCTTTTAACGAGTCACGTACTGGTTGAGAGGTTTTAATGTACAGATCCATTAAAGCAAAGAGATGTATTATCTAAAGAACGATACAATTGTGATGGTGTTACAAAGATTTTTATTAAAGAGCATACTCAGATAGCCGAAATATCTATCTACCATAAAGATTTACATGTAAGACCAGTTGATAAATCTTTACCATAAAATGTGAAGGAATTTATAGAAAAAAATATGAGTCCTCTTCCAAGGGAAATATACGTATGTCTTGTTAATAAGGGACTTGATATATCAATTAAACAAAGTCAAGTCCATTTCTGGTGGATACATCTAGGACAAGGATGATATAAATGATGTGAAGATGCTTTTGATTCTACATGTCTTTGGCTATTGGAAAATGATTATTCCATAATCTTAAAGGAAGTGGAACCTGTTCATGCATTGGCATTTGAAACTTATATCCTTAAACAATTAAATGAATTAGGGATTAATATCAATGAATATGGAATAGATGCAACTTATAATACTAATAATAAGGGATTTGAATTGTATGTATTGCATACAGAGGTAAATAGTACTGGTTTTCCACTGTCATATCTGTTTCTTGAGAATAATGGTAAATGTAAAGATGGACTAAGAACAAGCATATTACAGAAGTTTCTTACCATCTTTCGAGATCAGGAATTACAACCAAAATTTACATGGCCTTATGCTAAGATCCAATTGTGCAGATGGCATATTAAAAAAGCCATAAATACACGGCTATCAAGTAATAAAAATATCAGGTCTTCTAGTTTCAACTCACTATCAGAATTTGGAAGAAAATTTCCCTTTGATGGAATTCAACAAGCAACACAATTTTATTCCAAAGAATTTAGAGAACCATTGTGGAAAATAATGGATAAACATCTCCATCAACATCCTTTGATCCCTACAAGTGAAGAAAATTTTTTAAGTAAAGATGATATTTATAAAGCATCTGTCCAAGAGATATATAGTTTTTGCAAGGATAATTCATTAATTTTACTCTGGCAATATCTATGGACAGAATGGTATTGTGAATCAAAATGGTCATTATGGGCACGCTCACCTTGTGAAGGTATGATATCTGTATTAAAAACCACAATGTTCATTGAAGGCCATTGGAAAACAATTAAAAGAGACTTTTTATACAAGTTTTTTCGTCCAAGAATGGATCTTGTTGCATTTATTTTAATGAAACAAGCTGTTGTCCATCAACTAAGAAAATTGCAACAGATTTACAATAAAAGGGAGAAGCCAGACTGGGTCAAGGATTTCAAATCTAAATGGAAAAGTTTGTCCAAACAACCTATCTCCAATGAATATATAACTGATGTAAAAAACTGAATTTGTGGATGCCATATTACTTAGGGTTGGATCAGTCCTAACAAAGACCGGTCCTACATCAGTCCTAGAACCGGTCCTCACGGTCTGAGATCTGAGTTCTGAGGACCAGTCCAGACTGAGGGACCGATCATATGATTTTTTATATCCAATAGAAATATGCCAAATTTTTGTGCACATCTATTTACATCTATTTCTAATTGGATTTATGTTCATTTTTTTTTTTATTTCAAAATACTGATCCGTAAATTGTACTTTAAAATGCTTCTTTTTATTATAATAGTAACGATAACCTTGATTTAAATTTCTATTTAAGTTAACTATGACAATTTCCTATTTAAATACCATGTTAGTCATAGGACATTTCATTTTTTTTACTTAAACAAACTTTTCAGTTTTTAACATCAAAATAAAATGATGAAAAGCAAAGAATATTCAGAAAAAAAATATAAAGACGCTACCAAAATTGAAGATGATGAAGATGAAACTATGGATGACTGAACTGAGGATGAAGATAAGTACAGAACTGAAGACGAGAATGAGGATGAACTCGTGGCTGAAGACAAGGACGAGGACGAAGATGAAGATGAAGACGAACTCGTGACTGAAGACAAAGGTGGACTCATGGTTGAAGATGAAGATGAACTTGTGGCTGAAGACAATGACGGACTGGTAGTTGATGAACCTGTGACTGAAGGCAAAAATAGACCTGAAGTTCCTATCCAGCATAGTAGAAGAGGAACGTGATCTATTAAATCACAATCAAAAAATAAAGGAGGTGCCACTAAGTCATTCATATGGAACTACTTTGATACTAAAACAGCTAGATATCCTGATCATCCTGTTTGTCAAAAATGTAAAGCTGTATTTTTGGCCGGATCAGGAACTTCTACTTTAAGAAGACATTTGTCTTCTCACAAAATTGTAGCACCAAGCCAGCACCAAAAAACTATGCATAATTACCGTATTGACCCTCATCTCAAAAATGAGCAAGAGGAGCAGGATATGTTAGTTGCTAATTGGATTGTGTGTGATATTCAACCTTTTAGCATTGTAGAATGTGATGAATGGCGGGAAATGATTGCAAAATTTGATCTGAGATATCAATTTCACAATCGACACACTTTGAAGGACAACATTGTAGCTCTATTCAGAGAAAAATTAGAAATCGTTAAATTGGCAGTGCAACAAATACCAGAAAAAGTAGCATTGATATCGGACATGTAAACAGCTTCGAATGGCTCATCTTTCCTGAGTCTTACCGTTCACTATGTAGATTATTCTTGGAATCTAAAAAAATACCTTCTTGATATTATTCCAATCAAAGTTCGACATAATGGATTTAACATGGTGAATGCAATAATGGGAGTTCTTTGTGAATTCAGTTTAGCTGAGAAGACTTTAGCACTAATGACCGATAACGCATCCTCGATGATTTCTTGTGGCAAGTTCATAGTGGAAGAATTTGAAAATGAATTTCAAAATTTAGATTTTGCCCATTACTGATGTACCACACATATCTTGAATCTTGCAGTTGGCAATGGATTAAATTTAATTTGTGAATCTGTTAAGAAAGTAAGATCTTTAATGTCTAATGTTTGCGTGGTTTTTTTGTCAAATTGTCTCTCTGTGAGCAGTAATACCAATACGCAGTTGTTTTATTGCCAGCATATTGATGTTGATAACTGTTTAAGTGTAATATAATTAATAAAATATACATCTGATTGTGAAGAAATTAATGTAAAGAACTTACGTCCAATTATATTTGTCAGCATCTTCAATAAATTCAATTATTTTATTTGCAAACTCCTTTGGATTTTCATGATTATTAATCTTTACCCCACAATGCAGATGTAGCAAATTATTTGCTGTATCATCCTTTAAAAGATTTATAACTATTTTGCTTAGGAAGTCAATATCAACAATTTCAAACTGATCATTAGATTGATCTTTATTTATCTCAGTTAATTTTTTTCATTTTTTGGCAAATCTTTGATGACATTTATTACATGTTTTAAACTCTTTAGAAATATTTTCAGTTTCATAACTCATAAATTCAGAAGACAATTTAGAAGTCTTACAGCCATGACAGTAAGAGTATGTTGAAGATTCCATTTTTACAATGTTATAATATATAAAAAAATTGAAAAAGCAACATGAAAACTTTATTTTAAAAACAACACAAAAAAAAATTTCATTTTAAAAAAGCAACAGGACAAAATTTTATTCTAAAGAGCATAAAAAAATTATTGCCAAATTTTATT
This sequence comes from Oehlia diaphana, assembly GCA_003833135.1. Lineage (NCBI taxonomy): Eukaryota > Fungi > Glomeromycota > Glomeromycetes > Glomerales > Glomeraceae > Oehlia > Oehlia diaphana. The sequence continues at coordinate 8,812 of QZLH01000874.1, read as the reverse complement.
TAAAAGTAATGTAAAAAAATAAAAGTTTTATTTTAAAAAAGCTTTTAAAAAAAAAAGTAATGCAAAAGATCTATTTTGTCAAAACATATGAATGATATGATTTATTTTGTGATATCTAAGCCACAGCCACATAAAATCACGTGCCTGAGCTTTTTTTTATTGGTTACGCTGGGGAAGATTATATGAATAATTTGTCACCCAGCATCACACCCTCTAGTTTTCCATTTTTATTATTTATTCTGGACGAATTTTTTCAGTGCAAAAAATCCTATTTGTCACACACTATACATCACATTGTCACCCACGTCTGCCACCCGTGGATAAACAAGTATTTTATTAACTTCTTATTTTCATTATATACTTCTTTTTCTTACGCTTAGTTTAGATTTTTTTTTTTATTATTACGATATTTCTTCTCACAAACTGCGATAGTTCTCCCATATTTTATTATTATTTCATTAATTTCATTTCTTAATTTCAAACTCGGAGAGTTTCCCCCTATTTTATCTTATCTGGACTTATCATTAATTGACTCTCAGGCGAACCATGAGCATATTCAAAATAACTTTTAATAATTAATAATTTTATTTGAGTCAATGAACTGCGGAGTCCAAGACTGCGGAATCCTTATTGAATCCCACACCTATTTATAATAATTTAATAAAAATTATTCTACTATTTCTAACTTTCTTTCAAAATTCTACTATAACTACTATAAGAAACTATTTCTATCTATTCTCTTGCTGCGCTACCCATTTCTTCTATTAATTGAATAAAACTATAAATAGAATTATTCTAAAAATAAAATGAACTAAAAATAAAACTATCCTAAAAATAAATAACTATAAATAATATTGTGTAACTTTATTCTATCATTTCTTCTAATTATTCTGGCTAAATATTATTCCTTCGGTTAAATATTTATCCATTGGTTAAATTTTCATCCATATTTCTTTCGGCATTTCATTTATCCTTCAGTTAATTATTCTTCCAATCACGTGATTATCCTGACTTCAAGGGCTACAGTTATCTCCCCCAAAAAAAATTTGAGTCCCATCAAATTCGAACTGTTACTTCAAAATTTGATCTATCCATATATTCTTTCAACAATTCCCCATTTACTGGTGTCTTCTGTATTTTTCCTTCCATAGTTTTGATTTTATACGATCCTTTTGTTATTATTTCATGTATATAATAAGATCCCTTCCATTTTTCTTTCAATTTTCCTGACCATTGCTTTTCTTTTGCCATGTCATAGTATAATACTTTATCTCCAATCTGAAATTTCTTCTTTATTTTATTCTTTTTGTCGTGGTATAATTTTGTTTTTCTTGAGAATTTTTGATATTTTCTTTAGCTTGATTCCTGATATTTGGTAATTCTTCAATTAAACTATTGATTCTTTGTATTATTGTATTTTCTTTATCCTCTAAGTTTAATAATGTTTTCATTTCTCTTCCATATATCAAATAACCTGGTTTCATTTTTGTTGATTCATTTTTCTTAGTTCTATATGCGAATA
>QZLH01000873.1:23176-54467 GCA_003833135.1 Oehlia diaphana | reverse complement strand
TATAATTACAAAATAATAACAAAAGTATAACAAAAACATTTTGATGTATTAAATATATTTTTGTAGTATGTTAAAATTATTACAAAATCATTTCAAAAAATTGACCATTTTTAGTAAAGTTCTATTACTCTAATGAATTAAAGAAGCATTTAGCAGTTCATATAAGTGAAAAATTTTATAAATGTAAATATTTGAGTTGTAACAAAAAGTATTACTAATCTAGCGATTTATTAAAGTATGTTAAATTTAATAATGATAAGCAACCTTATAGCTGTAATGAACTAAGATGAGATAAGAAGTATTATAGGTCTAATGATTTATCACAATTTATTAAATCTCATTTGAATAAATAATCATACATTTGTAATTATTCTAGATGTGAAAAAAAATTTATTAGTTTTAGTAATTATAAAGACATATTAAGAAATATACTGGTGATCAGCTATTTCAATATAATCAAACAGAATGCCAAAGTTTTCTGATTCTAATGAACTTAGAATACATATTAGAACACATACTGGAGAAAGACCTTATAAATATCATGAATCAGGATGTGAGAAATCATTTATATGGGTAGGTGATTTAATAAGGCATAATAAAATTCATATTAGTAAAAGATCTTTTGCTTATATAATAAATAATTATAAAAAAGGTATGTTCAATCTAATATTTTAAAATCATATGTAAATAAAGTACACAAAGATAAAAGATAATTTGATAGCATAGGATAACTTATTTACCTTGAGTTCTTTAGTTCTTTTTGATACTTAAAATTAGAATATTAAATATTAAAAGTAATTTAAATAAATAGTATTTTCATTGTAAATATTAGAGTATATAAAAGTATAGTTAGTCAAATATAAGAAGATTCTGCAAATGAACAAGTGTTATGCTATAAGTGTTTATCATGCTGGTACCTTTTCATCTCTAGTGGTTTTTTTAATAGATTATTTTAAGAACCAAATAATTTAAAAGATAATTCATTGCTTAAATTATATCTATGTTAATGTATCTTGCATTTAAATTATTAATAATTGCATAAAAAGAAAAATAATTGACACAAAAAAAGTAAATAATTCTCTTTAATTCTTTTCTTTTCTATAAATTACATTATATTAAAGACAAATAATAACCTTTGCAAAAAATTTTGTAAAGCAAAATTATGTACTTCTATGATTTGTTATTTCAAAATTTATTTTCATTATCATGAACCTACTGTATTATTAAAATAAATTAAAGCATTATAAATTTAAATTTATCAATTGAAAAATAAAATTTTCACATTTAATTTAAAATATTTTATAATAATTTAACAGTAATATATGAAATACTTTGATAAAATAATCAATCATTATAATGTATAGAATATCTAATTAACAAAAAATTTATATTTAAATAAATTTACTTTTAATAATAAAAAGAATAATTAGTTACACTTTTAGGTCTAAAATTTTTAGTATAGATATAGCTTATTAGACTCTTAAATTAATCCAATATTAGGTAAACTCAATATTAAATAACTTTATTTACTACAAACTTCTTTTAGATTAAGATTGCTAGAAAAATTAAAAATTAAAGAATTTAGCAAATTGGTGAAATGTCAAAATAGTGAAATTTTAGAAAAACTCTAGAAACAAGTGAAATTTTGATGAAATTTATTATAAATGCCAAAACTGTTAAAATCTTACTGAAATAATAATAAAATTATAATAAAATTTTAAAGAAACTAATTGTAGGATTTTGAAAAGATTTACTGGATTTTTTAGCTTTTATTAAATTTTTTAGCTTTTATTAAATTTTTTAGCTTTTATTAAATTTTTTAGCTTTTATTAAATTTTTTAGCTTTTATTAAATTTTACAATTTAAAAAATATTTATCAAAATTAAATTACTAAATACTAAAAAAATTGCATAAAATGATTTTTTAAATTTTAAAATTTTAATAAAAAGGATAATTTTAGTAATAATATTTATAATTTATAATATATTCTTATTTTATATATAATAAATAAAAATAATAAAATATTTTTAATACTAATTTTTTAATATTAATAGAATTAATATTAAAATTAGAATTTTTCTAACTATCATCAAGGGTGATGACTACCAGTAACTGAAATTATGATGATTAACAGCATTAAAAAATATAGTACCAGTAAAAATTAATAATTTTGACTAATAGTATTGATCACCTTTAGTGATTTTAAGTAAAAAACTTATAATTATTAATTGCTAATTTGGTTAAGAATAGTATTATATTATTAATCAAATTTGGGATTAAAATTGGCAATTTTGTACTAGAACATAATCTTTAAAAAGGATATTTTTATAGATAATATATTAATTATAAATAAAAGTTATATGATATACTGAAAAAAAAAAATTTGCAAAAAAAAATTAAATGTTTGTATGCAATATAATAAGTTGGAAATAAAATTTATGCACACCCATGCATGTGCGCATCTCCATTTTTGGTAATTTTTACATAGTAAATTTATCAATCATTTATTATCACGTGACTTTAGTAAAATTCTGATTTTTTTAAATATTCATGTTGCAACTCTTACATACATATTATAAAACTTTAAAAATTTATTTATTATGCGTATTTTTGCTATTTTACAACTTTATTTAATGAGCCATAAAGAGTTTAGAATGTTATTTTTGACTTTTATATATAATATATTCATGGGAATATGTATATGCATAGGTACGTACTAATTTTAAACTCTAATATAAAGTTTACTATGTACAATTGTAATGTATCAGATTTATACTTTAATTATACATAAATTATTTTATTTTCAATTTGTTTTATAGTTTATTTATTAGCTTTTTTATTGATTTTATTACTTTTTTATAAAAGATCTTGAAGTTTTCTTTGCCTTATTTTCTTATCATCTGATTTGTGTTTTTAATTAAAAGGTTTTCTAATAATATTTTTTTCTTTAGTTTATAAATCTTATATGATTATATGTATTTCTTTTATATCTTAATTTTTATTATAATCACATTACAAAAATAACAAATTGAGAATAGATGAAAAAGATATTATAAATAGTAATTTTATAGATTTATTTTCTAATTGATAGTTTATATCTAATTATAACTGAAAAATTATTTTTTTAGAAGTATTAATCTACTAAGCTTTAGTATTAAATAAGTATTTTAATACTTACTTTTTTTTATTTTTAGAAGAGAATGGTGATCATATTGATTAATCTTAATGAAATAGTTATAAGAATATAAAATAAAGGAATCTGAATATTTTTTTTAAAGATATTTCTATTAAATAGGTTTTAGTATTTTAAATCTAAAATAATGAAAGAAATAAGAATGATTTCAAATTGTGATGATAAATATTTTTGCTACTATTATCACAAGTGTTTATATCTAAATAATTTTACTTATTTATTATTTACATTTATAAGTACAAAGCATTCAAAATTATTCAAGATAGATAAAAATACAAATTAATTATATACTATAATTTATAAGCAAATTTAAATAAAGTTATTAAAATAGAATTCATTTTGCAAAGAATTTATTAGTATTTGAAAAAGTTATTATTTAACTAATTTAAACAAGTCTTATTCAAGACCATTAAGAAGAGATAATTAACAGAAAAACTAAAATAATAATCTCAAGAACTTGCAAAATATTAACTAATTAATATTGTTACCTGAAACTCATTTAATGATAAAATTCAAAAATCCAAATTGGTAAATCTGAAACTTTTTTAAATTATAATTAGTTTTGAAAAAGTATAAAAACAGTTTAGGCAATTAGATTTATTATAAAAAATAGTTTTAGATTGAATTTTAACTAAATTAAAATTTTTAAAAAATAGTTTTAACAAGTATTCTTATAACTAATAACAGGTAAACATAAAATATAAAGAAGTTAAATATATTAAAAAAAATGATAAACTCTTAAAGGTATCAGTAAACTTATGATTTTATTAATTAATATTTAGAAAACTAGAAAATCTTAAAAAGTTCAGAAGGATAAATCTGTTTAAGAGTGTAAATATTTTTGTAGAGAGGTTCCTATTGCTAACTGTTTCCTTTTATTTTACATTGTGTTTTTTATTTTTATTTTTTTTTCTCTTTTAATTTGTAAGTACCTTTGGCCATTACACTATATCAAGTAGAGTAACATTAGTTATATATATGTAGATTTAAGTAGATTTATGTAATTTCACTTTTTAATTATACAGTGGTGGTCAAAAGTATTGCATCACTTTTGACTTAAATTTACAACATGAATTACAATGATAATTATAATAAATTTATATTTATTTTAAAGCTTGAATCTTAAAGAATATATTGCAATTATTTTTTTCATCCAATTCATAGTGAAATCTTATATAAATTACATAATTTACAAAAATGTGAATTTTTGACTTTTTATTGCGAATAGCTATGATAAAATAAATGCCAGAATTTGATTCCTTATGTGATATATAGTTCATATTCCAAAAAATTGTAATAGTTGAGCCAGTAGTTATAGAGAAATTAGCTTTAAAAATCAGTAAAAATTAAGGTTACACATACTGTATGTAAAATGGCGATTTTCAGTATTTTTCATGATTTTTAAAAGCTGATTTCTTCACAACTACTGATTCAATTGTTACAATTTTTGAAATACGAATTATAAATTACTTAAAGAATCATATTCTGGCATTTATTTTATCATAAATGTTCCTAATAAAAAGTTGAAAATTTAAATTATTGTAAATTATGTAATTTATACAAGATTTTACTATGAATTGAAAAAAAAATAATTGTAACATATCCTCTAAGATTCAAGGTATAAAATAAATATAAATTTATTATAACTATCATTTGTAATTTATAGTGTAAAAAGCGATGCAATACTTTTGACCGCCACTGTATATATTGCTTTCTTTAAGTATAATAATAATGATAATAAAATTAATTTATAAATTTTTTTTTTAGTTATCTAGAAATTTTGGTTGTATTATTATTAATAATGATATAATCATATAGATGTCAGATTGACTTTTTTTTTGAAGGAGTAGTCATTTTTCATAATGCTTATTTTTAGATCTTATGCATATTTATTTTTCTTATTTTGTATAAGTTAAATGTAAATAAGTTAGCAATGTTATAATAACAAAACTGCATCTATAAAAATAAATAAAAAAAATAAAAAATATTTTTTTCTAGTAGTTAAAATAATATATAATGTATATGATGTGAATATTATATATTTATATTTTATGAAATATTTTTTTTTAAGAATTAGTAGCTTTTACATTTATTAAAGAAATAAAAGAAATTAATTTCTTTAATTTCTTTAATTTCTTTGTAATACAATTTCTTTTAACAAGAAAGTAATTTTTTAAATATCATAAAACAATAATTAAAAATATAACAGTATCATGGCCGTGTAGATCAGTGGATAGATCGTCTGCCTCCGGTTGTATTTGGGTTAGCAGAAGGTCGTAGGTTCAAACCCTACCACGGTCGTTTAGAAATAAAAATTTATTTACGAGAGTTGAAGTAAAGTTGATTGTAATATATGTGATGGTTTTTGCTTTTTTCCAAATGTATTTATTTTAGTTTAATGAAAAGTAGCGGCTATTTTCTTTTTTCAATTATTCACTTTATTAATATGAAACAACAAATATTTGATTTTTAAACATAAATTAAGTCATAAACATAATTCCTGACCCTTCGTAAACATTTGCAATTTTCTGGATAGCATTTACAAATGCTGCGGTTCTGAAGTCTATATTCTGTTATAATATAAAATACTTCAATGTTAAAACAATATTCTGGAAACATATGAAACTTTTGAACATACCTTAGAAGCAGCGGTACTTTTTGTTTCCTGGCAAGCTGCTACCATCGTGTCTTCCAGTCCAGAATAAACTAAATCTCGTTCCTCTGCTCCCTGTACAATACTTTTTCTTTCTGATTCAGTTAATTGTCTACCAACGTTATTCTCAACCAGTTCTACTAATTTAGATTTTCCAAGTTCATCCCATTTTTTAGTCATACGACCAAATCTCATGTGTGATAAATTCTTTAACCATTCAAAATATGACACCTATAGAAACCAAATAATAATGATGAATTGACATAGCTATTCGGCTATTATCGAAACGTATTTATTCAATTACTTACAGTTACACCACCAGCATTAAGTAGCAAGTCGGGCAAAATTATTATCCCTTTCTCGATAAGAATATCGTTTGCTGCTGGAGTTATAGGACCATTTGCGGCCTCGCCTATAATTTTTGCATTTATTTTCGTTGCATTCCCTAAGTTGATTTGTCTTTCTAAAGCTGCTGGTATAAGGATGTCGCAATCCAATTCAAGAATCTGAAATTTGTCAGCCACGAAACTGTGTGAATATTAGAAGCATGGAAAATTCTCTCACATTATACCTTTAAAGTATCATCAATAATGTCTACATTTGGAGCACCTTGAATAGTTCCGGCCTTTACGAAATAAGTGAATAAATCTTCAATATTGATGCCATTAGGATTATAAGCACCACAATCCCTTTCTCCAATACCAATAATCTTTGCACTAAATATTTTAAAACCATAAAACATTAATAATTCCGGGCAAAATATAGTTAACAATGACATATAATACAGACCCATTCTTTTCAAAAAATTTTGCGGCCCAATAGCCAACTTTACCAAATCCTTGTATGACAATTCTTTTACCCGCAATTTTTTCGCTAAGTCCAGTTGCTTTTTGAACTACAGGATAGGAGAGAAATTCCCTTACACCATAATACACACCTAATCCAGTAGCTTCGTTTCTTCCCCTAACACCACCTAACGATATTGGTTTGCCAGTAACGCAACCAATGGAATTTACATCATTGGGATGAAATTGTCTAAACGTATCCATAATCCAGGCCATTTCACGAGCTCCAGTACCCACATCTGGCGCAGGAACATCAACACCTGGCCCAATAAATGCCTTGGCAAGGGAGAAAAATTTAATTTATGATGTAAAATGAAGAAGAAAAGAAATTATTACCTTTTGACACAGTTCTACAGTATAACGACGCGTAATTCTTTCCAATTGTGCTAAAGTAAATTTTTTGGGATCAATTGAAATTCCACCTTTTGCTCCTCCAAACTAATAATATTGAACATTTATTAATATGAACAGATGCTGATTTGGAAAAGACCTTAACCAACTTACAGGAACATCGACAATAGCACACTTGTAAGTCATAAGTGCAGCTAATGCTGCAACTTCTTGTTCTTCAACTTCGGGTGAAAATCTGATTGCAATCAAAAATATTGAGTAAAATTATAATAGTCACGTGATACATTTTTTCTGCTTACCGTATACCACCTTTTACTGGAAGCAAGTGACGCGAATGATGAACTCGATAACCCGTCAATATTTCAACCTTATCATCATCGACCTTAAAATATAGGAAGATTAAAAAATTTATATTAAATAATATTATAATAATTTATATTTACCTCGATTGGGAATGTGACTTGAAGCGAACAATCAGGAGCTTTGATATGAGATAGAGTCTTTTCAGATACTCCACTAATCTTCGCCGCCTTCGCAAAATCAAAATATTCATTAATATAATATATATAAAGGTAAACTTATTATGAATAATTCACAACCTTGTTAAAATAAATTTGAACAGAATCCAAAAAAGAAGGTTCATTGTCTCCGGAAGTAATGGCTAAATTGATAAAAAAAACAATTTATTAATTCATCTAAATTAAACTCTATGTATTAGCCATTTAGTCATATGAACCTGTGCTATAACTACGGCCATTAATTACTGGACAGGAGTAGGGCTGAGAACGCTTAAAAATTATTTTAGCAACACGAAATGTTCTTCCAAAACAATAATAAATTTGTAAGCAACATAAATAGCAACAATATTATGCTTTAAAACACATATAGTCATACTTTGATGCCATATTGTTACTGAAAAATGATAATGAGAGCATTTTCCTATTTAATATGAATTCAAAAACGTAAAACGAAAAATGAAACGAAGATGAAACGCGAATTCATTAGCATTATATCATTTAACACGGATGGGAAAAATCTATAATAGAATGTAACAAACATTTACAAAGATCGTCATCAACGGATAATACTTAAAAAATTTATTTACTTGGTACTGTACTGTAACTAAAAAAAGAAAGGATGTTAAAATAAAATTATTTGATCTACAAACAAACAACATTAATATTTATACAGCTTTTTCACTTTAAAGCAGAACTCAACCTCATCGTTCTTTAAATTGGTAGGTTGAATTAACGTGCAAGAGAAACCTCTACATTTGTAAATTTAAATACTTTTACTTAATTTCTTTCTTCAAGAACTTTTTTTGCTTAAGAATATCGCGTATTTTATTTCCCTAATTTTGATGAAACTTGGCTAACGGTTTAACTGTCATTTACTTTTCTGTATATAACTAAACAATTGATAATCAAATAGTTTAGTTTACGTTCCAGGGATTATAAATATAATGTCTTCAAAAAAAAACGTAGATTATAAACTTCAAAGAATTCTTGATCATAATCAACGTCTCCGTGAACAGTTGGATTTACCAAGAGTCAGAGTGTCCCAAGCAAGTTCGATGTAGGTTCAAGACTAATGTATTTATCTATAATTTCGCATTTTTTTTTAATTTTTTGTTTAATTTCAATTCTTCTAAATTAATAAAGGCTCATTAAATACGTTCAATCTACCAAAGATTATCTTGTTCCCTCAGTATGGGGACCAGCTGGACCGGCTGATCCTTTTGTAACTAAAGGTGGTATTAGTTGCGGTGGTTGTCTTATATCATAAAAATTTTTTATTATTATATGTAGTATAGGATAATTTTAATATATCATATTATTGTATTATTGTTTTATTATTTTAATTTGTATAATTCTGATTATTTTGATTAATTAATCCAATTGATCATGTTTTCACTTAAAATAAATTGTTTTTTACGATATTATTATTATTTTTTAGAATTGGAATTAACGAGTATATAATATAATCACTAATAAATTAATTATTTTACTGATAGTTTTTATATATAATATATTTATTTTAGCATTTAAATATTATGTAACCTAAGATTTTAATTTTTTGCATAAGTTTTAAAATTTAAGAAACTTCAAATTACAATTTTTGCATAGATTATATATTTTATATATTGAAGAAATTATTTTATTAATATAGTTAGTTAAAACCTAATTTCTTTTATTGATTATTATAAATTTAATCTAGATATTATTAGATTTATATTAACCTAAATATAAAGAAATTGCTTCTAATATTTTTGTATTAAATTTCCTTTTTTTTTTTTACTTTTATTTCTAGCTAGCAAATGTATTTAGTAAACATATTAAATTTTCTTTAAATCTTAATTATATAATTTATTATTCAAATATAAGTAAAAATTAAAGCAATTTAATATTATAATAAATTTAACTGGTATTGTATAAAAAGTTTTATTTTTATTTATAAGTAAAAATTAAATACAGTATATATATAATTCTATTTAAATAATAACAATATTTTAAAAAAATATTTAAAAATAAATTATATTTAAATAAAAATATTTAACTAAAGTATAATTAATTATATTTTTACCTTAAATATAAACCATTTTTTAAAAAAAATACTTTTCAAATATATCTAATAAATATATAAATATTAAACTTTATTAGCAAATATAATAAATTATAATAAAATAAAAATATAAAATAAATATTAATTATTTTTTTTTTTTTACAAATTATTAATATAATAAATAAATAATTTATTATTATATAAAATATGAAATAAGGATCCTAGATATCTAATATAAAGGTCATAATGGACTTTTGGCCAAAAACACCTCTTTTTGTAAAACTCAAAAAATTGTTTTTTGTAAATATCTCAGCATTCAGTGATTCAATTTTAATGAATTTTTTTTTATTTTGTAGTTCTAATTTAGCTCTACAATTTTAAAAAATGTTCATCAAAATTGGATTACTGGATGCCAAGATATTTACAAAAAATGATTTTTTGAGCCCTTAAAAAATGGGTTAATTAGGATCCTAGATATCTAATATAAAGATCATAATTGACTTTTGGCCAAAAACATCGCTTTTTGCTAAAACTTAATAAATTATTTTTTGTAAATATTTCAGCATTCAGTAATTTAATTTTGATGAACTTTTTTTATTTTGTAATTCTTATTTAGCTCTACAATTTAAAAAAAAGTTCATTGAAATTGGACTACTGAATGCTGAGATATTTACAAAAAATGATTTTTTGAGCCTTTAAAAAATGGATCAATTTGCTAAAAATGTAACTTATTTTTACACTGATGGCTCTCTTATCATACACTTAGATACTCCTAAAAACTAAAATCTCTATGGAATGAAGTTAAATTCAGATTTATGATTTACATTTGAATTCTGTTATTATATATACTCATGGTACTATTAAGTAAAACTTTAAGCTTTAATTTTCAATTAAACGACTCATTTTTTTTAAATATTTCCATTAAAGTCAAAGCTCATACTGATAACTATTGGAATGATTTTGCTGACTCACTAGCCAATTCTGCATATATCGCTAATTTAGTAATTTATATTTTGCAATTTGAATGCACTTGTAGCCATGATCATGTTCTTTTTTACAATAATCTACTAATAGAAATCAATTTACAATATTTATTCAAGCAAATTAATTATTCAAGGTTTATGTTCCAACTTGCAAAATTATCTAACTTTCACTTTATTGCTATTTTATTACAATAATTGAATATATGTATTGATAGAATTTTATTTGAAGAACTCTAGATTATGATCCAATTCATGACGCATCTTATACAATAGATAGTTTAGCTCATCTCAAGTACCAGTTATTTTTGAATGACTTGTCTATTATAAAAAAATTTAAATATTTATGGTCAGATTTATATATTGATAATCTGTTATGCTATTTTTGTCTTTATCATCACTAATATTTAACATATATTTATATGTGTAAATGTCATTATAATGTCATACAACTAATTTTTTCCTCTTATTAAAAAGCAAAATAGTATTCTTTATATTTATATTTATATTATAAATTATTTTTTTGGTTTTAATTGTAAAAAAAATAATTTTCTTTCAAATTTTTTTTTTTATATTTTTTTTTACTTTTAATTTTTTTTAATTATATTTTTTACAATTGATATATTATTATTTTATTAATTATAAATTATTATTAAAGATTGGAATTAATTATTAAAATCAGATTTATAATCAGCAGATTTAATTGTTTTAGATTTATAACTGGTTAAAATTTTATTAAAATGATAAATCAGTTTTAATATATTAATCAAAAAGTTAAAATATAAAATAAAACTATATAAAGTAAACTTTCTATGATAACTCTAATATAATTAACCTATAAACCACTTATTATTTACCTATTTGTATATATATATCATATGTAAAATAATAGGCAATCTTAGTACAATTAACTCTTTATAAATGCACCTTCCTTGAGACTGGATAAAAGCATGTGATTACAATAGTGTTCAGAAATGATCTGGTCATTTGGCCATTTAAATGATTTAGTATGAAATCATTTGTCATTATTCATAATTATTTGTTATTTGGTTATTTCAATCATTTGCTGAACACTGGATTACAAAAGGTATGCATCTATAAAGAGTAAATAATTAGAAGTCATATATACTTGGGATTAAATTAAAGTATGCATTTAAAAAGGGAATGCACTTATAAGTAATGTATTTATAGAAAATTGACTGTATTAACATTCTATTATTTGCATTTGGTAATCCAAATTACATGACTTCCAATAATATTAAGCTTTGTATATACTAATTATTAATTAACAGTTAATTAACTAAAATTATAATTAACCATTAATTTATTATGCCTAATTAAACAATTAGAATTAATAAATTCATTTTAATAACAATATAATTTTTATATTGTTATTTTATTTTTATATTTTAATTTAATAAACATAATTATAATTTATAAACCAAATATAAAAAACAAAATATTGAAAATTTCTAATTTTTAAAATATAACAAATAGTAATTTTATAAATACTGATTTTTTTTGGAATATTTTAAATAAAATTTATTATTAATGAAAATTTGTAAATAATAAGGAATCTGCTATTACTATAAGACAAGTCATTTTTAATTTTTATTAGAAGGGGAATTAATAATGCATTTGAAAGCTGTGGTTTTTCTGCTATAAAATACTGCGTAACATTTCAATTTTGTTACCCACAAAAATGCTAATTAAATAAATTTCACCTGTAAAAAAATTTTTATTCTTCTAAAGATAATTTACCCAACAATTATATAATTAAAATTCTACCCTACGTGTCCAGTGACATTTAAGGTCAGATAATGTAAACAGTGAAAACGCGGTGGGTTTGATGCCGGTGATGAATTTTTAGATCACGTGGTATAGAAAATTTGTTGGAGAAGTGTTTAATATGAAAACTTGCAGGTTTAAATATAAAAAAGTAAATGGTAAATTTTATTGAATTTTTATTTTATAATTATATTAGACTAAACTTTTCTCTATAAATTTGGCTTAAAAATAATATTGGTTACCTTCAATAGATTGTCTATCGCTTAACTAGACAAGCTGGTCTCATCATAGTTACGTGAAAAAAAATTCAATTGTAAGTTAAAAGTTGTCTTAATAGATAAACAGACCAACTAGGCCTGTTCGTTCGGAATTTTTTAGTTGATAATGACCTTAACGTGTCTGGTGCTTAGTAATGTGCCCTCAAAAAGTTTACTATACCTTTATGGTAAAGGTTAATCATTCAAAATGTTAATGGATTTTCGATCAAATCATCTTAATTAATCGTGATGATATTATTCAATATATTATGACTCTTGATGTTTTATTTTTATAAAATCTATAAAATAAAATTTTACCCATAGTAAAGACAAATACGAATAATAAAATTGCGAATCATATCCGTTATATGATGAGTACACTATTTAGTAGAGGGAGTTTTATTTGAATGGACATACTTTATAATTGGTTGAATATATTGAATTTATATGTCATGAAACATATTATTATTGATGGAAAAGAAAGATAAGGAAATTTGTATTATCGTGCGTCGACGCTTATGTTAGGTTTTTACAATTAACCAATTTATAGATAAAAACTGACAAAGTGTTTATTTAACCTTTATTGTTTCATATCGGTTCTATGAGCTACTCTTGTAGAAATTACAAAAATGAATACAGTATACAAAGAAATAAAATTATTTATTTTCATGTGCTAGCCCAACAATTTGATTCTCGTGAATGTCTAAAAAAGCAAATACATAGGTCATAAAAAAATTCCAAAAAATTATATACGCATATTTTAAAAAATTCAAAATACCAATCCGTTCAGATTCGCCTTTTGGAAGAATAGAATAAATTTGATTAGATTTTACTTCTTGAATAACTCCAACTTTTGTGTGTTGGTGGTTGCTGGAATTTGGATAGTATTGAATGCGGTCTAAATAAATAATAAATTAGTTCATTTTCATGATTTTTTTTTTAAAAAAAAAATACTCACTTCCTTTTTCATACCCCATTTTTTTTTTTTTTTTTTTGATCTAAATTAATTATTTCAGATATTTCAGAGTATTTATAATGAAAAAACATCCCTGATAATCAATTATTCCATCTATTCCATCTATTCAAAATAATATTAACGGATTAAGCGCGCACTAGTCAAAAAAAAAAATGCGATGACTAATTTTGCTGTGTCAACACCCCCTTACAGTATTCTTCTTTGGCTCGGGCTCTTTCCTTTTATAGCTTTATTCAAATTTCATTTGTTTTTAATTCTTATAATTCTTATTGAAAACCTTCTGGCGTTTCTTTAAACGAGGCAAACAAGGCCGCCATATTGCATAGATTTCGGCAAAATTCATCTTATTTCAGGTAAAATACAAGCTATTTCATCCATCCTATCCTGAAGAAGATTTACAAACTTCTTATGATCAATCATACTTGATGTTTGATGAAATTCTCGCATATGCTACACAACAAAAACGCGATGACTAATTTTTGTCGTGTGATAATTGTCTGAAATTGATGAGATTTCATAACTAGATACCCTTACAGTGTTTTTTTTTTTGACTCGGACTCTTTCCTTTATAGCTTCATTTGTTATTAATTCTTATTGAAAAGCATTTGGCGTTTTTTTTTAAACGAGATAAACAAGGCTAGCATATCCATCGTATTGCATAGATTTCGGCAAAATTCATCTATTCCAGGTAAAAATACAAGCTATTTCATCCATCCTATTCTGAAGAAAGATTACAAACTTCTTATGATTAGTCATACTTGGTATTTGATGGAATTCTCGCATATGTTACACAACAAAAACGCGATGACTAATTTTTGTCGTGTGATAATTGTCTGACAAGATACCCTTACAGTGTTTTTTTACTCGGACTCTTTCCTTTATAGCTTCATTTGTTATTAATTCTTATTGAAAAGCATTTGGCGTTTCTTTAAAAGAGATAAACAAGGCTAGCATTTCCATCATATTGCGTAGATTTCGGGAAAATTCATCTCATTTCATATCATGCAGATAAAAATACTCAAATTTACCTGAAATCCTCGAGACTATTTTATCCATCTTATTCTAAAGAAGATTTATTCAAACTGCTTATGATCTTAGATGGAATCCTGAAGAGTTATTTAAGATAAGTTTGATTTAAATAATGAACTAATTTTGTGAAAATAATATTTGCGCATATGATGTCAGCTGGACTCTATGTATCTTAAACCCACTCTGAAAAAGACATATGCTGATAGAAGATAATGAAAATCGGGACTGTTAGCAATTGCTCATTAAACACTCATTGACATACACAATCGTTTATACTATTACTTTATTTGGTTTTAAAGTTATAAAACACCAGCATATGCATTTTGCCGATCTGCCGGCACGAAATTTTATTCATTAATTAAATTCCGGTATTCATGTGACTAATTACATATCTTCAAAGACCAAAACCCGAAAAAGCACCCCTGATTGGTTATAAGTATCGTGATAGGCAACAAATGTCTCAATTGTGAAGGTTGTATTTAAAATTAGCATTCACGAGGATCTTACATTATCTGATATCATGTTTTACATCCTAACCGAGCAGATATATCAATCCAAAGATTTTATATCAGATAATATTAGTTTATTTCCACGCGAAATCTATATACAACTTGTTGAGCGTAGTTTGATCAGCAAAAACAGATCCACTTTTTGCTGGACAGAACAGTAAAAAAGATATAACTCTTCTTTCTGCGCGAAAATGGAAATGCTCTTGGATTTTGACTAATACAAGATTCTCAATTCAAATTACGTGAAAATTTGGTTTGGATGCTACATGTAGGTGATTATTTTTTTAAAAAATATATTTAATTAAAAAATAGAATAGTTATAATTTCAATTCTTGCATATAAAATTTAAAATAAATTTTTAATAAATAACATATGATTTATTTGCGAAATGTAATTTTTTTGTTAATTTATGTAATTTAATATTTTAAAAAAATATTAGATAATACCAAAAATTTGAACTATATTCCGCTAGCTGAAGTAGATGGAGTTTGCTTCCCGTTAGCCTACTTATTTTTGGGAAAAGTGGATTGTGGTGATGGAATTCGAACTGGTGTTATCATTAATTTTTATTACAGTTAAAATGCGCGGTCTTCAACCTGAATTTTTCCTGTTTGACAAAGATTTCACAGAAAGCCGTGGAATCAAGATTATCAAATTACAAATTTCCTCAACAAATCAATTGGTATGGTGGCACAACACTTTTCTTTTATAAACCTGTCCTTTAAACCAGTTTTAATCAAAAATAAAAGTAAGTTTTTGTCCAAAAGAACTACGCCCTTTGGTATGGGAATTTATGAGCAAACATTTTCAATATCTGTTGATTCAAACAGTTGATGGGCAATTCCTTTCTTCAAATTCTATTTGGATAATGGCAGTAGAGGAAATATATAACTTCTGTAAACAACATTCTTTACCTTGGCTTTGGGCATATATATGGAATGAATGGTATAGTTCGGACCGTTGGTTCTTATGGTTTCGAGCAGGATGTGATATAAAATTCAATGTTTAAAACAAATATGTTTGTGGAGGCGCATTGGAGAAGGTATTGAAGCGTGATTTTATACAAATTCTTCATCCACGTTTGGACTTAGTAGTGTTTATCATTATGGAACAAGTTATTCCACATAATCAAAGAAAGTTTGAGCAAATATTTGTAGTAAAACGTGAAAAGGCAGATTGGCGAAAAACTTTCAAAAAGATGGAAAGATTTGGCAAAGCAACCACTTAATAATGCGTATTTAACAGATGTTTACATTATATACAGTATATGATGTCCTGCTTTCTTACTAGCTGTTTTTTAATTTGTAAACATCTTTGTGCAGCAAAAAGGAGATATAGATGTTCAGTTTTTTAACCAAGTTTATCGTCATCACCAATATCCTTACTCAATATTACATTCACAGAAGTTAAAGATTTTAAACAATTAATTGTTCAAATATCATATTTTGAAGAAGATGATGAATATTCAGCAATTTATAAAGAGATTTATAATCGACTTATAAACGTAATGGAAAGATCTTTTGAGATACTTAAAAGAAAAAAAAGAGTTAAGAAATTTCTGTTTATAAAAGGAGGAAACAATGCCACTGACATTTAAAGACCATTCTCATAACACTATTTTTTAATTAAATTATTAACTCTATTTAGTAATTATAGGTGTCGTACAGTATATTTTTTAATTTATCAAATTTGTTTATTAATTTAGCACGGTTTGTTTGATATAATTATGACTTACTTATTAGGCAATATTAGGCGATATCAATGCAATACAATGGTAGTTAGTATTACGATGATTTATGATTTATTGAAATAACTAAACTATCTAATCGTCTGATTTTTTTAACAGGATTATGACATCATCTTTTTAATAGGTGCATTTATAATAACTGTAATATTTTTGAAAATAAACCATTGCAGAATTTAGATGAAGGAATTAAAAATTATATAATAGAAACGGAGGCTTTTGAAATTCAAATGCAATTTTTTATATTATAAATTTCTAAACCTTTTTTTTTTCATAAAAAAGAAATTTTTTAACACGCGTCATTATATAATTATTTTGTAAATTATAAAAATGAAATTCAAAAGTTCATTTTCACAAAATGTTATATCTTAATAATTCGGATAGAAAAAGCTTCTCTATTTGCCAATCTTACCGTACTAAAACTTATAGGTAGTTAATATCTAATAAATATCATAATGATACTAATAATATTTTTTTTCTTCTTTTAATTTAATTTAATTTTTAAATTTACCATAACTTTAATTATGTTATCATTAATAAATTTTTTGCTCTTTATGAAATTAATTTACTAATATGTAACCCATTTTATTTGCTATTATTATTTATTTCCATTTCCATTTTTTTTATATCATAAAAAGGAACTATAGAACTTGTTTTTTTCAACAATGGTATTATTTTCAGAGGTCTCTAAACATTTGATTGAAACTAAAGAATGCCTAACATTTTTAATTCTAGTATCAGTAAATACAGCTACTTTACATCATTCTGATTATTCTTTCAATATCAAATTGAATCCTGTTACCAAATAGAAGAATTTAATTATTCTTTAATTCTTTAAAAATCCTTTTTCATAATTTTTGAATTTCATTTATATTATTTTAACAAAAATACTTGTATAGTTTTTTGACATTCTGTACATTCTTATTCTTTCTTTGCATGGTTTATATATACAAAAATTTTAATTTTTTTACTCATATTAAAAAAGATCAAAGTTTAGTGGATTATTAAATTTATTTAAATCAATATATTTATTAGATAATATAAATATAATAATGATTTTACTAAAATATACTACTGGTATTTAAATAATATATTTTTATAAAAACTATAGTTTAAATCAAAAAAGTTGTTCTAATTAAAATTTTTAGGTCTAGAATTTGCTAGTATTTTAAATATAATACTGTTTAGTATAATATCAAAATTAAAAGAAAAAGTACCTTTGAATTGATTATATATTTTCCAAGGTATATTCAATTAAAATAGTTGATCAGTACTATTACTCTTAACTGAATACTACTTTAAAGTTAGTGGACTCAAATACAGTTACCCCTCTCTACAGCGAACCTCGATATAGCGAATAACACGATATAACGGATCATACAGTGTGGTACTGATTTTAAATATGAAAAAAACCTTGATATAATGAAGTTTACTATTTATTTACCGTATAATATAATATGAAGTAAAGTGTGTGAATTTCTTATATAAAAATGCCTCTCAATATAACGGAGTTTTTTTTATAACGAATTTTTTTTCAGTTATAATGAAGAATTTCTATAGTTTATAATTGAATGTAATTATTAATAAATATTGATGCATTATGACATTAAATATCACCCCTGTTTTATATTTAAATTATGGATCAGGATTGTATCAGGATTAATAATTCTGGCTATTTTATTTAATATTTAGGCAGAATTACATTAATTTACATTAATTCAGTTGTATTAGAATTCGATGTGAATTGTTATTAATTTATATTTATCATAGGGGTAAGGACACTCCTAAATATATCATTAATAATTTATTTATTATATAGTCAGTTATTGTTAAACAGCATTCCTACAAAAAAAAGGAATTATAATAAACATTTTTATATAGAACACTTCAGGAAGCATTCCCTATAATAAAAAAATAAAAAAAGAATATTAGTAAATGTTCTTAAACGAAATTAATAAAAAAAATTGTTCCCCACTTACTTCTTGTCTCAAGCGTCCATTTTGAAGTCCAGAAAGTTCCCTATAATAAAAAAAGAACATTAGTAAATGTTCTTAAATAAAAAAAATTGAGTTCCCCACTTACTTCTCGTCTCAGGCATCCATTTTGAAGTCCAGGAAGTTCCCTATAATAAAAAAAATAAAAAAAGAACATTTGTAAATGTTCTTAAATGAAATTAATAGAAAAAATAGAGTTCCCCACTTACTTCTTGTCTCAAGCGTACATTTCAAAGTCCCTACAATAAAAAAAATAAAAAAGAATATTAGTAAATGTTCTTAAACGAAATTAATAAAAAAAATTGAGTTCCCCACTTACTTCTTGTCTCAAGCATCCATTTCGAAGTCCAGGAAGTTCCCTATAATAAAAAAATAAAAAAAGAACATTAGTAAATGTTCTTAAATAAAAAAAATTGAGTTTCCCACTTACTTCTCGTAAAAATAAAAAAAGAACATTAGTAAATGTTCTTAAACAAAATTAATAAAAAAAACCCCCAGTTCCCACTTACTTCTCATTCTAGGCATCTATTTTGAAGTTTAGAAAGTACTCCTATAAAAAAAAGATTAAAAAAAATGTTAAATTATCGGTAATCAGATCAACAAGTCACATGATCTGTATAACCGATATTCCTATACTGAAGAATTCGTTATACAATACCAAATAATTCGTTATAGTGTTAACGAAGTTGCTTATAATGAAGCCCTGATCGGCTGGAACCTAGGGTTCATTATATCGAGAGGGGACTTTACTATTTTTCCTTTTTACTAAACTTTAAGATCACTACTTTTTTATTTTTTTATTTGAAAGCAAATAATAATAAGTAATTTTTAAATGGGTTAGATTCGAGACATAAGCTGGCTTATGCTTTTTGCACATTATTTTTACAAATCTTTTTAAACAAATACAGTTTTTTGCATAATAATTATAATCTTCTGGAAAATGATATCTATAACTCAGTAGTATTCCAAACTGTCAATCTCCTATCCGTATCTGTCATCAGATATCTGTCATTTTCAGATATTCATCATTTCAGATATCTGTACATACAGATAGGACAGATTACGGATACCCAATAAAAAGTTTCTATCAAGTTTTCGTATAAAAAATGTAAAAAATGTAGTATAATGAATTTAATACAATTATGAGCATCCATTTATACAAAATTTGTAATAAATATGTAGAATTTTTATTTAGAATTTGAAATAAATTTGTATATTATTTATTAGATTTTTGTAAGAATAATATATTAAATATGTATTAATTTTGCTATAAAATATTGATAATATAGTATTATATTAAAAACAATTAATAAAACTATTTTTTACGTTTCTACATATTATATTTTTGTTTATTATCATTATTTTTTTATTGTGTTATATTACATTTACGATTAAAACATCTTACTTGAGGGATTTCTTCTTACTTTTTATTATTATATAATTTTTGTGTTATTTTACGCTTATGACCACAATGTTTTACTTGAAGAGCCTCTTGATCATCTTCATGTTCATCACTTTTTTGTTGTATTACATTATACTTGCAACTAGAACATATTACTTGAGAAGTTGTGAAATTTCTTGATCAGTTTCTTGTTCTACATCACTTTTTTGTTGTATTATTCTATCAACTGCTTTCAATATATAATATAATTATTAGTTAATTATTTGTTAAGAATCTATAAAATGCATTATAATTTATACTTACTTCAGTTTGTGAAGGTTTGTTATTAAATTCTTTCAAACTTTTTATATTTGAGCTGTTCTGGCATTTTGCAGTAACAATGTTATGATTTCAAAATATTATATAATTCATTGATTAATTTACAAAAAAAAAAAATTACATATAATATTTAAAAATTACTACCACAATTTTTTGATAAAGTTGATCTGCTTATTTGTTATTCTTTTTCATTGATTTCATCATTAGATTCAACCACTTTTTTCTTCTTAAATCTTTTGCTATTTCCATTTGGTTTACGAGACTTACTAAGTAGAGCATTGTTAAACAATTCTGCTGATCGATTTAAAATTAAACATATGACTTACGCTTATAATTAACATGCTGACAGATCATCTCATATTCTTTCCAAGATGGATTTTTTCTGAAATTAAGGTAAATAAAAAATAAACATTAAGTTAAAAAAATCAAACTAATAAATTCATGGCAATTATTTACCTTATCAATACATTTATTAATTTCACTAAGAGATTCAGTAGTAGGCCATAAAGGATAGCACTTTTCAGCTACTAAAAGTCTTATAAACTCCTGCAATTTTTAGAGTTAACAATTTCTTTCTTTAAAAAAATATAATTATGAACATTACAATATCATATAACTATACCAAATTCTTTTTGGTATATGAAGAAGGAATGCTTTAGCAGTTTTTATTTTCCTTTTGAAAATTGGCTATATGACGTGCAATAAAAATAAATACAGTAATAATCAGTAATAAACCAAAAAATATGTATGTAAATATGTTATGTTTTAGTTAATTTTACCTGTTCAGGCTCATTGCTAGAGAATTTAGTATTGCTTTTTTGATTTGATAATCTTTTTTTCATTTTTGTTGTATTATTTTTTCAATTTAACGATCCTTTTTTTATTTTCATTACTAATTTGCTATCAGATGATTTGCCTTTGTTAGTATTTTCTAGTTTGTAACTTCTTGTTTAAGTTCAGCAATTTTTTTGGACGTTTCATTTTCTTCATATTCACTGTTAAAAGAGCTACTCTCAGTGTTAGATGTTTCACTATCATTATATTCCATCTTAGATATATAGCAAATAGTAAATATTAAGTAACTTGATTATTATAATCATGAAATTATGCTTAAACTATATATCAATTTTGGTGGCGTAATATTTACGTAATAAACTCCTATCCTATTATTAACATATTTATGCAAGTAACCCATTGTTGATTTTCTTATCATTAAGGAATGTGGCACAGCTGGAAATTTTAACAATTGTTGTTAGTTTCAAAACATTACATAATTGTCTAGCTAATATTCATAATTAGACTATTTATGGTGACATTATTATTTCTATACAGTGCTTAGAATTTTTATTATTTAAACTAAATCATATCATTTATAATCATTAAAAATATTATCAAAATTTTAATTATCAAATAACTAACTAAAAAAAAATGATTACAATAAATTGTCAAAGAAAAGAAAAAAAAGTAGCAAATGATTAAAAATTTTTTGTAATTGTCTAAAATGCCAAAGGTTTGTTTCCTTTAAATGATCTAAACAACGCATAAAATTTGGTTAGTATATTGATCATATCCTTTATATTCTGCTATAATTTTTCTGGGATCATCTGTATTTTTTTTTTAATTTTGATGAATGTTTACTAATGCTCATTTATTTGTTTTTTTCTTTTTAGGGATTCTTTGAAGTACCTTAACTATACTTTTTATTAGCGATGCAAATATTCTGGATTTATTAGTATAAATAGACTTGAGGTTAGAGATCATAAGCTATGGCAAAGTGTATGAAATTTCTTTTAATTCACAAAGAAAGCCTTGCTAAAGTCATCTTTAGTGTAGGTCTAGTAATACATTGTCTTAATTAAGCATGGCTATGAAGTTTATGATTCTTAAACTATATATATATTAATAATATTATATATTGATATTATATTTTAGCATATTTTTCTAATTTTATATTTGCATATTTTTTCATATAAAATATGATATTCCATTAATTAATTTTTACCATATAACAAAGATATTGCAAAAATACGCTAGTTGAGCAATTTATTGATATGAGAGTGATTGATCAATGTATAGATACTTAAAATCATGTGAAAATAGTTTTATGATCCTAATGATAATTATATAGATTCAAATGTTGAAAGTAATTAGTAATTGCACGAATATTTAAATACTGTAGTACAAATTTCAAACAAATTTCAAAAACCCATATTAAAATAATTGTACAATTTCCATTTAATAAATGTTAGAATTAATAACTTTATAAAAAATTTACAATAATCATACATTAAAGTTTGCGAAATAAAATTTAATTTAATATTAAGCCTACAATAATCATATGATTAAATTTTATGAAAAAATGCGATTTTATTCAATTATACAAATACTCAACAAAAACTAGATGATTATTACAAAAATAAAACAAAAACTGCATGATTTTAATACAATGACTTTTTACTGAGATATTCATGATGGATTGACAGATCCCATCTGATCCTATTTAAATTTGATGAATTCCATCTGAATTAAATAGATTATCCAGATAATCTGATTTTTACTACATAATTCTGATCAAATCTGTAATGCTGGTCATAATGATAAAAAAAATTTTTTCAACTTTGTATTACACAAATGTTATACAACATAATTCTAGCCAGTAATAGATATTTAAGGTTATCTTTCACAGATATCCATCATATCAGATATCTGTACATATGGATAAGACAGATTACAGATATCTGAAAGTGGCAGATGATGGATGATGAATTATCTACAGATGGTAACACTATAATTCAGGTCATTTTCATTTTTTTGTTTATTTGAAAAAATTTAAAAGTGAAGAAGTATTTTTTTTTAATGCAATAAAACTTTGTAATTTCATTATCTTCTTCATAACCATCAAATACAATCATATCATCATCATTATATTCATATGAGAGTTCATATCATCATCATATTCTGTATCATCATCATTATATTCTATATTATTCATATTGCGAGACTGTATCATATTGAAGGACTATATCATCATCATCATAATTGTATTGAACTTCCATATTATCATTATCATTTAGCAAAAGTGGTGATATTTGTATACTGGTCTGGTGAGAATGGCTTGAAGCAGTGGTTGATGAGGTTGCTAGTGTTATAGTTCTATTAGTGAAGCGATTATTAATCTGATATCGTTGTTCTGGTTCTTTATTAATGTTATGAGTATATCGCTTTCTCATGGTTAATTAGATATGATAGAATTGAACAATAAGTCCAAAAATTCTACAAGTATATATATATACAGTATATTATATATTGTAATAAGCACAAGCTTAATGCACACGTTATAACGAAACATTGAAAAAATTAGATAAAACCCAATTTTAAATTAAAAAAAAAAATTCTAATGCACAACGTTATAATGAAGTCATTTAAAGATGATAAAAAATTTTATTGCTTTTTATTTAATTGTATTTGCAAAATAATTATTTTTTCATTAATCCTTTCTCCTATGGTTATTTATAATTGAAGTAAAAAAAATTAGGATTCAACAAAAATTATAAATACCGTATTTTGCTGCACTTGATGCCGGCCAAGATCCTTATAATTTTGGCCAAAATCGCCATAATTCTGGTCAGGGGTGCTTATTTTTGGAGGTGCTTACTTACCGCAAAATATGGTATTATAAGCAAAAAAGTCAAAAATAATATAAACATGTACCGTCAAATTATTCATGACGTTAAGGCTACTTTGTGACGGAATATAGTTTATTGGTAATATAATCAAGTTTCTTGATTGCTTCAAGTTCATGCGTGAATTCTATTAATTTTTTTAAAGAACCAATTTTTTTAATTCATTCATATTAACTATGGCGAGCTGTTGGCTCAATAACTTTTTGATGACAATATCCTCAGAAATAAATTCATTAGCTTCATGGTCAGAAATGTTTGTAGGAATTTCTCTAGAATAATAAGAAATATAAACTCAGATAATAATAGTATTAATCTAGTAATGAAATAGTAATTACCTTTCTATTTCACACATATCTTTTACAAGCAATACAATTGCTTTATTGTATTTATTTCTATAATCGGTAAACTTTTACTAGCATCATGGGTAAGTTTTTCAGCTTTTCTTTTGAATGGTTTAAGACTGAATATTTTATAAATGAGCTGTTCTAGAGTAGAATGTTGGGGATTTCGACTTCGTAAAAATAGACATTTTAATTCTTTGTTGAAGAGCCTGTATTTATCCTATTATTATATTTTTATGCTATTGTTAGGTATGATGGCAATATCGCAGTATAGCACTAGTGGCTTTTAGCCAATCATAAATTTTTCCATAATACTTACATTATCAGGTTGTGACTGTGACGTCGTTGATAAAATTTCATTATCCTGTGATTTTGCAGTAAGCATTTTGTTGACTAAATTTAAATCTCTGGATGGGTGACTAACCAATTACAAACCTGTAATTGGTTGCTTATCTCCTCAAATTGACATCCACAACTAATTGATGATGAATATAGTAACTTCAAAGAACGTGATAAACGTTACCTTACAATTGAGAAATTTAACTATACTATGAAAGTATTAGACAAATAAATCACATCACTATATTAATTGTGCTAACGTATGATATAGAGACTTGTGGTGGTCAATGAGCTTTCAGATGAATTTTGGAACATAAGTTATTTTAATATATTTAGCAACTTTATTTAATCTCAAGATATTTAAAAATAACTGATTGTCTTTACAGCACGCATATAAAAAGGTGTCCAAAGAACTTATTCCGAAGATTCTATTTTTCTCAGATACGGAGTACCGTGAAGCTTTAGAGAAATACCTCGCTGAACATGCCAGTCATTATATCGAAAATCTCAGAAGAAATACGTGGGTTTCCATATTCAAATCAAAGTTATTACCAGAAGTATGTGAAATTATTAATAATAATCAATAATAATAATAATAATAATAATAATAATAATCTGAAATTATTTGATTATTAAGATAAAAAAATAAATACTGAAGTAAGTGCAATGATTTAGCGGCAATTTGAAATTCTATGTTTTCTAACTTCAGTAAGCAGAAGTTAGAATGTGTGAATAGCAGTGCATCCTCTAAAAAGATTGCTGAATGGAAAAAAAAGTACAAAACCATGAAAAGCATATTGAGAACTTTTTGAAAACTAAGGTATTCTCATGAAAATAACCTCTTCTGTTTTCAAATCATACAAAGGCAATGAGCTTCCTCCAGAGCACTGAGTTTATAAACTTGCCATCTGCAATATTGTTTTAAATCCCAGTAGCTCTGGGATTAAATGCAACAACAAGTTAGTTTTAAAGAGAGTTGATTTTCTTATAGTAATAATAACGTTCATCAGTACTTTGAAGTTAAAAATTTTAAAATATTTCACAAACATTAATGTATAATCAATTATCAGCAATTGATCAAAAATAATGTTACTGTAATTTCGCGTATGTTGCAGGAGTTAGCAGTGAAAGAAGATTCAGAAAAAAGTCCAGAGATTTCGCCTATGATCGAAAAATCAAGCAATGCTGATGATGGTAATAGTAGTAGTTACGAAGAATTAGTAAGTCAAAGTTATTATCTGGTATATAATGATTTTTACACGTTAATTTATTTTACTAATCTAAATAAAAAAAATTTACAGCTCAAGAGTTTCTTCGTATTATATTAATTTTCAGAATTCGGCAATTTTTTTGAATATATTTATTAAATAAATTACATACAGTATTAAATAAATTACTATATATAAATTTGTTTATAATGATCGTGATGATCAGTGAAATTGAATATATTTGAATTATTTCGAATATTTATTTTTTTAAAATCTTCGCAGAATTTCGTTATTTATTTTTTAAAAATTTTTGCAGAATTTTGTTTCTTGAAATTCTGCGCAGTTTTTGATAATTTTTTTTTCTAAAGACTGCTGACTGCAGATCTGCACAGATCTGCACCCCAAAAAATTTCCTGATGAAACTAAAAACTGAATGGCTAATCAGCAAATGTGAGTAAAAGGCTTCAAAACATTGATACTTCCAAAATGCCTACTAAAGAGGATCTTGTGAATGTGATAGTGATGTTGAGTATAAGACTAGGAGAAGTAAGATCTCTTCAAATTAATCACTATGAACCAGATCCTTCAAACATTCCAGCATGGTATAAAGAAGGCTATTCTTGGTACTGCACAGGCTATCTAAAGGGTACTGGCCATTTCTTTCTATAGAGAAGAATCCAGAACGCGCCAGGAAATTACTCATCTGGATCCATGACTTTTTTCCTCAAAGTCTTTTGAACTACTGAATTTATTTTTTCCATAACATTTTCATAGCTGGCAGGTTCCAAGATGCAATTAAGGCTAAAAAGTTATGTGACCCTGTCTATACTGAAACTGGAACATGAAATGCTTGGCCATTTAACGAATTCTTAAAGCAAAAGCCTTATAGAACTATACCTGGAAAATTAAGAGATTATGGAAGTAAGCATACTTCTAGAATTCATGGTGGCCCAAAAGCAACTCCCCAACATCTTAAACTGCTTTTGAGAATCGCAATGAGGCAAGAATCTGACCATCTTGATGCAGGTAGTGTTACGATCCGGATGAATCTGTGATCCGTCAATCTGGTCTGTTATGATCCGGATATCTGTGTAAATCCACGGATGCAATCCGGATACGATCCGGATATTCGTGGATGCATCCGAAAATAAACATCACGTGATTAATTTTTTTTGGAAGAGATTAAATCCGGCCAGAATTAAACGATCACCATAAAAATTTCCTTATTTGGAAATTTGTGTAACATTTATGCAGTCAGGTTTGAATTTTTATTGGGCGGGAAATTTCCTTTTTGGAAATTTGTGTAACGTCACGTGATCAACAGAAGCTTTTTTTTATTGGGCCGTTAACAATCCATATCTAAACGGATCATCCGGATTCATCTGGATTATTCATCTGGACCATCCGTCACCAATCCGGATGATTCAGATGAGTTATGGATCGGATAAATCCGCGGATTGATGGATTGGTAGATTGACGGATCGTAACACTAGATGCAGGTGATAATTACACTATATGTGATACAGAATCAGAAGACTCTGGCCTGAAGATGACTGTAACCTAGAGCCAGAATCAGAGTCTGCAGAAAATGATGAAATATCAGAAATTATCAATATGTATAGCTACTGAATTTGTTATTTACTTGAGAGCATCATAAAAATAAGATCCACAGTAAAATTGACCTAGTATAGTTCAAGGCAATAGATTATTTAGCTTACATATAACCATTTCCTGTCTTAAAATATAAGAGACAGGTTTTTTTTAGCTATATTATCACCATTTAAATGGCAAGCGAGCATTTTAATCATTCGCCAGATAATATTATTAATCAGAAGTAGAAATAAATTCTGGTAAAATATTCAGAGTGCTAGCTAACAAATATGTATCGTGTGTCTGGACTGTGGTCATTCCTTTCCAAAGGTTTATTTTGAGAGATTGGTAATGGCTAAAAAATCAAGAAATAACAGGTGCAAGACAATAGGTAAGTTTACTACTAATTCTACACAATATTTGCCCCTATGCAATCCAGCCAAATATGAGCACACATATGATAAGACAACTGGCTTTATCACTGTCAAGAATTATCCTGAGCTGAGTGAATATCTGGAAGTTCGATCCAACTAGTCTGGAGCAGTGATCACCAGCTCAGAAGAATTTGCTGGGCCACTCCTGTGTCACAAAAATAAGTAGATCATTAATCTGGTTTTATGTAACATATTAATTTTTGTATATAATGAAAAGAAAATAGTCCCTCTATTTTTTCCCAAACAAATGTTAGAAAAATGTGAAAGGAGGTCTACATGCAATACAGGACCTACTGCAAAAATTAATAGTGATGACAAAAGCATATGTTGTGAAAGACTGAGGGACTTGCAATTCCGAGATCGCCAGGCGTAAAACCAACTATATCTTTCCAGTAGATCTTCATGTGAAAAGGTAAGAGGATTCCGTTTACATGTACTTTCAAGGGACTCTTGGCATCATACAACAATACTAATTACACCTTATACTTCCTTAACTTAGGCTTGGCGCTCTTTTTCCCAGCAAGATATAAAGCATGTAGATGTATGTGGAAGTTCAGCCAACTTTTCACAAAGGATTCGGCTACATGAATGACAAATAATAATATTTCGATGCTAATAGCGACTTTTGTCTCACAGGGCATGTAACTTTAACTAATTTTGAACTCTACAGGAATAATTTCGGCAAAGATGTAAAGGAATATATGAAACTGAATGCTTTCATCAATGATTTTTTTCCCAACACTTCCGACCTTACTCAAGTCAATGTTCTTATTCATGGTTAAATTATTAGAAAATTTTTTATCTATATTTCATTATCATGTAGTGATATGGTCATGCAAAGCGCCTTAATGGCCAATTTTTATGTACAGTCAACCCCCTTTATAGGCACCTCCTATATAAGAACTCCCCTCCTTAAGGCACACATTTTTTAGTCCAGATTTTTTTATATATAAAATACCTCTTTTATAATCACTTTATTAGTTATAAGTACAATCACACCAAATGTCAGTCCCAAATAATAGTAAATATATGTAAAATTTCCTTGCATAAACACACAAATCACATGATTTATAAAATAACTGCGTTTCATTTTATTATTTTGTTATTTTTACCATGAGGAAAAATTTAAGTTTTTTATTTTTCAAAAATTCAATGATTTTAAGTATATTTTACATATAAACTTTTTTACAAAGATTTTTTTTAATTATTAATCACGTTTACTTAAAAATTTATATATATGTGATTACCCTCACCAATAGGCACACCTTATTATAATCACACTATTGGATGGTCCTGAGGGGTGTGATTGTAGAGGGAGCTGACTGTATTTGTAAGCCGGCTTCCAGCAACGATTTATTTCATAAATGAAGTATTATTATTTCACATTTAATGTTACAATGGCTGTGCGAATTAAAAACTTATATTAACGCCCAGTATTTTCTTTCCTGAACAGAAATAAATTTTTATTTCACTCCAGTACGTAACACACTTTTTTTGTCTGACCCAAATATTCCTATAAAATCGCTATTTCAACGTAGGCAAAACTCATGAAAACGCTTTCAAAGTTGATAATAAGATAAACAAGTTTATTAGCAAATTCAAGGAAAAAACTTAAGCTCGTCAATACAAAAATAAATGTTAATATCAAGGAGGAGCTTGGTGGTATAGAACTACTTCTACTTTTGAAGATTAGCAAACACTTTCCCTCTCAGCCAGCCGAGGGATGAAAGAAGTTTACTGCACTGCAACATATGGGATAAGAGTGCAAATTTTCAATGGATAGTGACCTGAGAAACGGTGACATTGGAAGGTTTTAAAAATAAACTTTGTGAATATTTCACGTTTCTGGATGGGACAGAAAATGAGCATATCGTAATAGGTTGTGTAGTAGGTGGTGCCAGCTTGAAGAGAAAAATTTTGACAGGAAAAATGTGTAAAAAATTAGACCAGGTAAGTTTGAGTTTCCAGAGTGTAAGTGATACGGTTGAGATTGTGGCAGAGCGTAAAGTTATTCAGTTTTCTGCTGATGAGGATTAATTGAGCATTATCTGGATTGTTGACCCCAAGGTGGATCTGAAAATAGTTGTGGATACGTGTAAGTATTATCAAATTATTTAGGATATTCACATGCCGATTCTACCAAATGTCTAGTTAATTTATGCATGACTATTTTATAGCGTAACAACCTTTCTCTTCATATACTTTTCCCAAGATGAAGGTTCTTTTTGGTTTGAAGGCTGATAGCTATGATCAATTACCATGTATTGAGATTGGAAGTTTAGCAACTCCAGAAGAGATCAGGAATAGTGTGATTGAGGATTTTTTAAGAATGCACAAGGCATCCCCACCCATCACTAGCATGAATGAGGCTACCCACTGTGAATTTATTTTTGTGATTATATATAGTGTGGCATCCATCTTCAATGGTACTGCAAAAGTTTATTCCCAGTATGAAGTCTCTGAAAGTCATGGAAAAGGACCCATAGATTGGGTGATCAAAATGGGGGACACAATTATTTCTGTAACTGAAGCAAAACGAGAAGATATTAACCAGGGCGTTGCCCAGAGTACAGTTCAAGCACATGCATCTATGCAATGCAATCGCAAAAAATGGTGCAATGTACTGCATTGTCTCAATGCCTACGCCTATACCTCTACCTATCAATGACCTAGTTGGACCCATCGAGAAATTATTTGGGCAAATCAAATGGGTTTTTGATCAGCAAAAATCATCATTGGTCAATGGAAAGCAGGTAAAAACAGAATAATAGGGGCATTAGCATAGAAAAAAAATTGTCATGTACTTTGGGTTTATGTTTTGCATGTATTAATAAATTTAAAATTTCCATCACGAGTGATGATTGGCAAATTTTCACGTGATTTTGATTGTGAAGATTCTTCACAATTGCACCTACTGTATATAACAATGTATAGACCCATTATAGATTATATAAAAAAGAGGTCTTGGTTAGTAAATCCATATATTCTGTGCAAGTAAAGCGAAACAAAACTAACAAATTTACCATTATTATACATCATTAATCAAACGAACGAATATATTCTGTAAATTAATAATAAGGCATGATGGCTATCTT
>QZLH01000872.1:4641-54706 GCA_003833135.1 Oehlia diaphana | reverse complement strand
AAATGTGGGTGTCCTTACATATGTAAATCCATCAATTTTCAGCCAAATCATTTGAAATTTTTACTGAAAAAACTTTAAGATTGGCTCTACCATATTTAAATATTTAATATTATATTTATAACAGCTTTAAATTTCAAAAATAATTTACAAAATAGGAGTAATAAAAAATAAAAAAAATTAAAAGGAATTTTTTTACAAATTTTTTTAGAAAAATGCTAGGTTTATATTCAGAACATATGATTTTATGGAGTTTAATCTATTTTTAAACTTTTAAAATTAGTATTTAATTTGTGATTTATGTAAAAATAAGGAGTAAATCACTAATTAAATTTGAAAAAAATAAAAAAAACTTGTTTTTGCAATTATCTCGTGATTCAGTTATTCAATTTTAATGAACATTTTTTTATTGTGTAGCTCTCCAAATTCTCTACATAATAAAAAAATTTTCATTGAAATTGGACCAATAAATAGTGAGATAATTGCAAAAAACGATTTTTTTTAGAGGACAGCTGCATTTATCTAATATGTTTTGAAAAAAATCATTTTTGTGATTATCACATGATCTATTGGTCCAATTTTAAAGATCTTTTTTTTATTGTGTAGCTCTTTAGGCTCTCTACAAAATAAAAAATAGATCTTTAAAATTGGACAAATAAATCATGAGATAATCACAAAAAATGATTTTTTTATTTACTTAAAATTTAATTAGTGATTTTCTCTATTGGTACATAGAATACGAATTAAATACTAATTTTAACAGTTTAAAAATAGATTGCACTTTCCTAAAAATATATATTCTGAACATAAATCAAGCATTTTTTTAAAAAAATTCATGATAAATTTTCTTGAATTATTTTTGATTTCTTATTACGCCTATTATACAATTATTCTTAAACTTTTGAGCTTTATAAATATTACATTAAATATTCAGATATGATAGAGCCAATCTTAAAGTTTTTTCAGTAAAAATTTCAAATGATTTGGCTAAAAATTGATGGATTTATACATGTAAGGACACCCACATTTAAGATCGCAAAATTACTCACTCATTCTTATCTGAATCATGAATTAAATGAAATTTTAAAGGTATTTTATAAATTAATTAATTTTTTTATTTTTTTATTTTTATTTAAATTATAATTTTTGCTAATTTTTGCATAAAATTTTGAAGATAAATTTCAAAATTATAGTTTTGTTTTCTAAATGAAATATTAGCTAACACAGCTAAGTGCCAACTCTTTTTATAATAAATTTTGATATAATGTAATTACATGATGTAAAGCTAATGTTTTGCACAAATTAATTTAATAATATAATATAATTCTAATTGCTTCTGAAAAGTAAAAACATATTTTGCAAATAACTTTTAATCTAATGATCTGATTTTGATGTTCATTTTTTTATTTTTGATTAGAACAATAAATAAGAGCTACTGTATTCCTTTAAAAATAAGCAACATATTTTTGTTATAATATTGCTTATTTTTGGATAATTCAATTTTTTTAAAAATGTATAGTTAAAAGTTTAAATTCTGATTAATAAAAATTAAATAAATTAATTTAACATAATATATAATTGCTGATCGTTTAACATGACTTCTGTGATCGCTAATCATTTAATATAAAAATGATTAATTATTTAATTTGGTTATAGTTAATATTTTTACATAGTTTATTGTAATGTGTATATTAATAGTAACATGACTGACACAGACAATTATTTGACATAATTCATTAATAAAAATATATTTTCTATGCTATTTGAACATATATTTATTACTTTAGATCTTTTTATTACATTATATTAAGTTTTAACATAAAACTAGTAATATTCAAGGTTGTTGCTTATTTTTGAGTATTAATTATTTTAGAAGGTTATTTATTTCTGGGAGTTGCTTATTTTTGGATGAATATGATATTAATTAAAAAAAAATTATCATAATTGGATTACTGAATCCTAAAATAATTATTTTTGAAAGTCAAATCAAGTTTAAATTGAATTTGAATTAAATTGAATTTTAGAGAAAAAATTTAATTCATGCAAAACATTAGTAAAGTTAATAGAATTTAATCAATATTGATGATTAATTCAAAAGTGTTTCTTTAGCTAACATATGAAAGAATAATAAAGAATATTCTTTTAATTATCAATAAAAGTAAAAAATTTGAAAATGATAATTTAAAGGATAGCATTGACAAATACTTAGGATACCAGTATTTAAAAGAATTGTTATTCAAATATTAATAAGATATTGATTATTAATAAATAAAACATTTACAGGTCAAAAGTAAAAAATCAGGTATCAATTAGTTACCAATTAGTCACCAATCAAATGATGCCTAATTTTTTATTTTTCAACCTATATGACTCTTAAGTTATACATTTCTCTTTTTTAAAAATATATTTGAGTTGTGATTTAAAGATTAAGTAAAAAGATAGATTGGAAATTATATAACATGATTTTTACTTATTAAAAAATCTGGCTAAAATTATCATTGAACTTTAATTTTAGTCTAATTTATTATAGTCAAATTTTCTAACTTAATATAAAATATATATTATATTAGATAATTTTAAAAACAATAGATCTTGATTGAATTATCTAATTAGTAGAAAAAATTTTTTATATCTTATTAAATAACGGGCTTAAAATTTTTTATAATAATAAAGATTGTATAATATTGTAAATAAAAAAATTAAAGTTTAATAAAAATTTAAATTTAGTTAAACTTTTATATTTTATATAAGCTAGTATAATTAATATCTATTTTATATATATTTATTATTTAAAATAAAGTAAAAGATAAAGAATTATATATATAAGCAGTAAATTATTTATAAATATTAATCACTTATTAGATTATGTAGTAAATTATAATAAAGTTTATTTATTTGTGTATATTATATTACTGAAATTTATGCTATATTAATAATTAAAAAAATATAAATAAATTAAAAATAGATGGTATAATACAAAATTTTATTACTTTAAATCTATAATGATTTTCATTTTTAGTATAAAATCATAATATAGTATAATTATAATAATTAAATTAATTGATTAGTATTTTAGTAAGTAATTAATTTTATAAATCCAAATATAAACCAAGTTATAACTTGATTTTACTAATAAAAAAAAGTAAATTCAACCAAATTTGAAAAACAAAAAATCAGGCTCTTAATTTTTTATAATTATTTTTTTTATTTTGTAAACCTCATTATTAAAAAAAAAGATTTGCTAAATTAAACCACTAAATAATAAAATAATTGCAAAATAGATCAGTTATAAATTGTATATTAAATATATTAAATATTTAAAATCTTATATTGTATATATTACATATTATATTATATAAAAAAATTAATATTACTATGAACTTTTGTATAGGTTACATAATTTATAATTTAAATCAATTATTAAGAATTTTAGCAATACATTTTTTTTTAATATTACAATATTTTAATATTTTACTGTTAATATGATATAAGTTTTTTTGATAATTATATAATACCATATGAAAACTATTATAATTGAATAAGTAGAGAACTTATTTTGCATTCTAGCTAATGTATTTTAAATAATTAAAATTTGTACTGTACATAATTAAGATCAATATTTATATATTTAATAATATGTATGTTAATATGAAAAGTATAAGATTTATCTGGCTTTTATTAAACAACTTTATCACAATTAACTCATTAGTTCAATAAATAGATTTCACACACACAAACCTTGCAACCATTTCAAATATGGATTGAAATCACAACATAACTACGCCTACTTTATCACTTCCCATATCCTTACAGCGCCAATTATACATATAGTAATTCAAATATCCATCTCCAGCCCCAAATTTAAGATCCTCAATGAATAATTTATTTTCCAAAAGATCAAGACAATTGAAAACATCAACATTTTTCTGAGAAATAATAAGAAAATTATTTTAATTCAAAATAGCTCAAATATAAAAAATAAATAACAATAAAACCACATAATACGAACCAATTTCGCTAATATCAATGCATCCTTTATCAAACCTTGTAGCCTTCCTTTTATAGCTTTTTCGTCAGCTTCTTTTACGGCGTAATAGAATAAATAAACCGCATTTATAGTTTTATGTACTTGGTGGCCAATAACCGAGGATGGTAAATAATAAAACGAAAAGAAATCGGTCAGTTTCTTTGTTTCAAGATCCTAATAAATTAAAAAAAAAAAATTGTTAAAGCAATCATATATTTACAAAAACGAACTTACAATGAGATCATGATAATATTTACTTCGACTACAAATGACCAAATGACTTTGTCTCTCGTTAAAATCCAATGTTTGACTTCATCATCAGTCTTAAACACAGGCACAAAATTAAATTTACTCATATATTCATTTAATAATGTTTTAACTTCGGGAACATCTTTCTCTACCATTGGTCTGAG
This sequence comes from Oehlia diaphana, assembly GCA_003833135.1. Lineage (NCBI taxonomy): Eukaryota > Fungi > Glomeromycota > Glomeromycetes > Glomerales > Glomeraceae > Oehlia > Oehlia diaphana. The sequence goes on along the minus strand of QZLH01000872.1, from coordinate 50,269 downwards.
ACCAGGTGTAGATGTTTCAGCCGGTAACTTAAATTTTTTAATGAAACGTGATAATGGCATATTTTGAGGCAAACGTGAAAAATTTGTTTCGACCAGTTTTTTGGGATTGAGTGATCTGTGATAATACCTAAAATAAAGATTTAAATAAATAAAGTATTTTTGTAAAAATGGGTAAATAATATATTGAATTATTGCTTACCGAGCCTTGGAAATGGGTTTTGGAAGGACAACTCCAGCTGTATATACTGCCTGAAATATCCCTTGTAAATGAGAGCGTCGTGTGATTTCTTTAATTAACACGGGTGCTAATCGTTTACTTCGAAGTTTTTTATGGACACACAAAAAATTGATTTCAACAAGGTGCTGATGACTTTCGAGATTAGTGAAGCAAAATAAAGAGTATCAGTATGTTGGTTTTTATGATATAATAGTTAATTTAAATTACTTACGAATCGTAAATTCGAATATCTGCTGGAATACCACTAACGAATGCAACAAGTTTTTTATTAGAAGAGACACGAACACCTACGTGCCAAGTTTTTAAGTAACCTGGTGGTTGGAGAGCCCTTTACCACAAATAAAAAGAGTTGATCAAAAAATAGTTCACACAAGGACGTGAATTAATGAGCGAGAAATCTTACCATTTTAGAAAATCACCAGAATAGTCAAAGCGAAACATCGCATCGTCATCTTCGACATAATTATTTGTCAAGAGAGTATAGAGTTCGTTTAGCTAAGATAATCCGACAACAACACATCTTTAAATAATTAAAAATAAGTTGGGACATAAACAAGAGCAAAAAGAAATGATTACCTCGTTTTCATTATTCAACTCCAGAGTTACCCACTCAAATTCTTTGGGCAAAGCATACGGCTCTTTACGAATTTGATCATATGGAGTATTAGACTCTATCGGTCCATCTTCCTCAATTGTTTCACCTATTCAATTGATCAAAATTAATAATGAACTATGAGTGCAACCATTCATGAATATTTCAAAATTTTACCGTGCTTTGGAACAGGCTGGGTACTCCAGAACTTATGCGAACTCATATCCTTTTGTTTCTGTGAAGTACTAGCGCTAGGAGGTGGCTGTATCGCCTCACGAATTGCTAGTTGATTAACCAACATTCTCACTTTTTCTTGTAATTCTAATTGTTTTGCTGCGGTATCTTCTAAACCCGCTGTTGATCCACTAGCAGAATTTTTGGCAGCTTTCTTTTTAGCTTTTTTCATGTTCTTCTTTTCTTGCTTAGCCCGCATTTTATCAATAGCACTGCCTTCACCCTCGGCGTCCAAAACATTATTATGCTCTTGCTCGTCCATTTTTGAACTTATAAATTTCTGGACTGGACAGGTTTTGTCAAGGCAAGGACATCAGAACCTTGAAAAAAAAGCGTCAACGAGAAACTCCGCTATCATATTCTTTTTCTAGAATCGCCCATCTTTTTGACCAATGATTGATCATTAATTACAGCTTTGATCGGCTTGCATAAATGATTTGTTTCACAAATTAACTCGCAAATTAACGACACGACTAGATTCGTAAACTGTAACGCTGCCGGACCATGACACGTGAACAAACGAGAACGCTTTCTTTATCTCAAGCGTATTTCATACTTATTAGTATACGAATATTAGTAAGGTCGAGTCGTTTAAAAAAAGTTAATTTTATTATTTTTCTTCTAAACTTTTCTACAACTTGGTATAATTTCACATTAAGATTACATATCATTATATTTAAGATATATCTCAAAGCAATTATAATTAGCGTAAATAAAATAAGAATTAGATGTATAGTATAATTACAAAATCACCTTTACAAATTCACTAATTGTATTTAGAAAAGCCGAACGATTAATCTGAAATTAATGTATAAAACACTTTGTTAGATGTGAAAATAAATCGAATAAATTTTCTATAAATTAAAAAATACAAATTATAAAAAAGCTCGTTTCGATGTAAGTAATAAATAGAGATAATGACTGACTATACACAAGTTAAAATGATAATGAAATTAATCATAAAAAAAAATATTTATTTTGGATGGTAACATAGTCCAAGAAAAGAAAGCAAAAAAAAAAGAAATAACATAAATAGAATTCTTTTTTTTTTTTTGAATCATGCATAATGTCCTACTTATTGAACTTATAATGCAAATCAATCCTTCTACTAATCTCTCAAAATTGCTCGTTTCCATGATGCTATTGACCATAAATCAACGTGAAAATCATATTGTAAAAGATACAATAATCGAAAAAATTCTCAAAAAAAAACTTCTCTCTTTTTTACCTAACCGGTTTACATTGCAAGTTTCTAATTCCCTTATCTTAAATAACCCTTTACCTCTAAATGATTTCTGTTCTGTTACAAACATATCTCTTGTAAAGTAACGGTTAAAATTTATATAGTTAAGCTCATTGCTGTGCATTCTGAGAATTCGTTCTCGTACGTTCTTCTTTCTCTTTTATATAACTTTTTAAGAGCTCTTCCAAAGTATTATCTTGTTGATCAACTGCAATTTGGGTTGCTTTCCTAGCTAATTCCCAAATCCAAAGTTTTGCTGCGTCATTATCTAATTGCTTTATATCTGTGTCACCTTTAAACTTTTGAACTGCAGTAGCAATATCACGTGCAGGAAGTTGGTGATTTGGATATTTCGCCTTCAATAATTGTCGCTGGGTCGTGACACCAAGATTTCCGTGAAGGGTGTAAAATTCAATGTCTTCAAGCACGGCTTTTGGCAAATTACGATTCTTAGGTGCTGCTGCCTCCAGTACACTACGATACCTTGGTGAAACCGTGTGGGCAGTTGATGCATGTGTTGATGGACGAGTTTCTCGCGTTTGTTGATTAAGTACATGATTATGCTCGTTTACAAAAGTGGTAACAGTTATATGTGTACTAGTTTTGGGAAAAGAAAGATTGATATGCCACCCACATTCAATACGTTTTGATGTCCTATTACGTTGTTCAGATAAGGCCGCCTTTTTCTTTGGCGTGTATCGACCTCCATGTTCACAATCATATGTCCTTTTCCTAACCATTCCCATTTCGTCTCTCTCAACACGTTTTTTTCTAACAACAAAACCTTGCTCACGTCCATATATTTCAAGATATTCGTCAACATGTTCCCAGGTTTCAAAGGTTGTACCAACAGTCAAAACAACACCTGAACTAGTGGCTCCAACGTCAGTTGAAACAAAGGAACCGTCTCTAAATGCGTTAGGACTTACAGTGAAGCTGGAATCGTGAGAAGGTACCGGAGACACTGGAACTTCTTGGTGGCTAGATCCGTCTGGCTGAGCAACAATCGCAATTGTCGCTGAACTAAAATCTTTATCGGTTGGCCGCGGAAGAGCCAACATATTTACATCTTGGTCTCGACTTTCTTCGTAATTCATATTTAATATTTCAAGAGAGAAATTAGATAACCTTTAAAAATAACTTTCAATGGTAGGTTATAAACAATGCAGCTAGTTGTTGAACCAATGTGATTGGGTATCATTTGCTATTTATACAGGAGGATGACGAATTGAGGGCATATAATGGGGATTCCGGGAACAAAAGTCCGAGCCCCAATATCTAAATTTATTATCGCATCACATGGTTGTCTATTTTTATAAAACTCACTGTGATACGTAACACGCTAGTGATATATTAAGGTCATCTGACTTTGTTGAAATCAATTGATAGTGGCTTGTTATCTCAACATTTTTTTTCTTATGGCTACGATATTTAAATTAGCCAAAGCAGTTGCTGATAACAAAGAGGAGGATTCTGCTGAAAAGAAATCGACTAAAAATAAGCAAAGAGTCCTAGCTTTGTCTTCGAGAGGAATTAATTACCGGTATACCTTAAAAAAGTTATCGTTATATATTAAATATATATTAATAATTAACTTACTTTGCATAAATTAGTCAGAGACATCTTCTGAATGACTTAGAGGCTCTTTTACCTCATTTTAAAAAAGGTTTAATTTCTGTTAAATTCTCTAAGTTTTTACAAGAAGATTCTTTTTAATATTCTTTTTTGAATAGATTCGAAGCTTGATACAAAATTCAAGCTTGGAGTACTCAATGAACTTGCCGAGTTAAATAATTGTAATAACTGTGTTTTTTTTGAGGTACGAAAACGTCAGGATCTTTATATGTGGACAAGTAAGACTCCAAATGGCCCAAGTATTAAATTTCACGTTCAAAATAGTGAGTTGTTATATTCGTCTTTGTAAGATCGAAATGTTTAATAACTTTCATAGAGTAACGTGTTTTCTTTTAAGTTCACACAATGGATGAACTCAAAATGACAGGGAATTGCCTTAAGGGTTCACGTCATATTTTGTCTTTTGATAAAAATTTCGAATCAGAACCTCATTTAATCTTGATTAAAGAAGTTTTCACTCATGTATGTATATTATTATTATATATTATATTAATTTAATTTTATTAAGCATATTGACATAAATTATTCTTAGATTTTTGGAGTTCCAAAGGGCGCCCGTCGTTCAAAACCATTCATTGATCATGTCATATCATTTACTATAGCTGATAATCGAATATGGTTTCGAAACTTTCAGGTTTCTTGTTTTTTTTTTGATCAAAGTTCAATTCACAGTAAATTTTGTCAATAATTATCTTTACATTATTAGATTGTTGAGAAAGATCCAACAGATCCCAATAAAAAGTTCAATGACAAGGACGTTTCTCTCGTAGAGATTGGGCCGAGGTTTGTTCTTAATGTCATTAGAATATTTGAAGGCAGTTTTTGTGGTGCGACTGTTTATGCAAATCCCGAATTTATAACTCCAAATCAGGTAATTGAGTATTTTCTTAATTACATATTTTGTGTTGAGAAATGGCATTAATACATTACTTTTTCTTAATTGTTATTAGATTCGACACAGTATTAATATACAGAAAGCTGCTCGATATAACAAGAGGAAGATGGCACAAAGTAAAAGACAATTAAAGATTGCAAATATAGATATGTCAGAAGATTCAGCGAATGAAAGTAATAAAGAGGATTAAAATGTCTCGTCATTCTTTTTTTACTAGTTCGATTTCTTTTATTATGTTGTTTTTGTTTGTAATGAAATAGAATTAATTAAATGTTATCTAGAACAATTCATTATTACTTTTAATATTAAATGTTAAGGGAACGACATCATTAAAGTGTGTCACTTAAAGGGGCTCTATTTGAAGAGAAGGTTCATTCAGTTCATTTAAAGGAACATTGTTTTTGAAGTAGTACTTCACTTATATGTAGATATCAATAATAAATAGTGTGATAATACATTGAAGACACCAGTCAAACCTGTTAGTCAAAGAAGCAATTCCAGTTCAGTAATATGGTAATTAGTTGATCATTTGACTGCTTTTGGCTTCAAATTCACATGAATTCATAAAAAATGTTTATTATATGTTTATATGTATCTCATTTAATATGTATCTGCATCATTTTCTGTTGTAGTGGATTCTTCCTCTTTGTCGGGATCCACATTTGCCAATAAAAATTCTATTACTTTTTCATGATTATTCTGTTGAGCTTCAAACATTGGGGTTCTTCCCGCCCTATTTTTAATCTTTAAAATAAATAATCCGAACAAATTTAGTATAAATTAAATCAGGATTAAATAAATTATTAATTATACCTTTGCATCTGCTCCATTCTTGACTAATAGTTCGACTACTTTTTCGTGACCATTTAAAGCACTCCAATGCAACGGTGTATTCCCTGAATCATTTTGTATGTTTATAATTCTTTCTAGAGATGATCCCAATGTTTGTATTATGAATTCTACGATCTCTATTTAATTGGATTTGAATTAATTAAAATTTTCTATGAATATCGATAGAACATCAATGATTGTATCTACCTAAATGTCCATTAGCACTTGCCATATGTAAAGCAGTATTTCCTAGGTTGTCCTTTAATTCAAGATGTTTGACAGGAAATGAGTTTATGATAGTCTTCAACTCTTCTAATTCGCCATAACGTGCACATGCTATAACTTCTTCGATGACCTCTTCTGATAATGTGGAATGTGTCGTTTGGGTGTTTGTATCAACTACCAGCATATTAAGCAATTCTAAATGTATTTTTAAATGAACTACAAAAAAGCGATTATCGAAAAATTTATACGGCGCAGATTGCAAGATCGGAAATGATCAACTAGCCAAAATGTATTACAGTATATATCACACGAACTCACGAGGACGTACTCTAGCAAGCTTCTTGTCACTAACGATTACCATTTTGAAGTTTATTATTATTTTATATAAAATGGCGGGCGTAAAAAGTATGTTTCTTTATATTGTTTATTTAGCTTATTTTTTTTTTTACAATAAAGCTAACGAACTGTATTTCTCTTCGAATATTATTAGCGTACGTATTGTCGAGTTAAAAACTATATTTTATAATAAACGTTATTTAAACACTTGAATAAATTATTGTTCTTATAAAGCATTATAGCTTTAGCTTTTGTTCTAGCTTGCGGATTCCTACTCGTCATTTTATCTGGAGCATTATATCAGTATGTCAACTTTATGTAAGTTTTTTCATACTTAAGAATTCGATAATAAATTATTTTTTTTCAAAATTTATTTAGAAATTGGTGGCCATTGTTTGTCGGCAAGTAAAATTTTTCTATTATGTAAATTCTTTCTACTTAGTATTTTATTACACTTATTAATTATATTTTTTTCTTTTTATTTGATAGTTGCAACATATGTGTTAGCACCTTTACCAAATTTTATATTTTCAAGATGTGGTAATAATGATGATTACTTAGATTATAATAAGTAAATGTTAAAATATTCTATGTTTTGTTTCATGTATGGTATTTTTTACTAATTTCTATTTTTTATAAAGTAGTAATGGATATAAAGATTTTGGACGATTCCTAACAGCAATATTAATTGTTACTGGAGTTTGTGAGTGATAATTAAATAACTATCCTGTTGAAATCTATTTGATTGATATTTATAAATTCTTATATATAATAATAGGCTTACCGATCGTTCTTGCACATTCTGATGTAATAACAATTCCGGCAATGATTATGAGTACTGGAGGTGGTGCTTTGGTATATTCAACGAGTAAGTTATATATTAGATGTAGCTATTTGAAAAACTTTTTACTAATATACGTTTGTCTTTTAAAAAAAATTTATTGCAGTTATTGCTTATGCTCACTTCTTTTCCAATGAAGGAGATGATTTCTAAAAATCTTTATATTCTTTGGGAATAGAATATGTTTATTTATATATATACATTTTTTCTCTTTATATTTAATAACGACTAATTGTATTATTATTATATACGCAGAATTATTAATGAAACATATGAAAGAAAGCTTTTCTTTGGAATTTTGTATCCTGTATTTTTTTTTTTATATTTCTTTATGATTGATGTGATTGGTGTCATAGAAGCTTCGTATACTTTAATAATATAATCGAATTAATCTCGCATTTTCATGTTGCAAATTTGATTGGCTGATAATTTAATGTTCCACGTGAACGTAAAACTTTAACTGATTATCGCTGATCGAGAAATTTTATTCTTTAATAAATGACAGTACAAGACCTTTCAGAGAAAAAGCAAAACGCAAAAAATGCGGCTTCTGTTGCAGCACCAGCGGCATTTGCGAGGTCGCTTATACTACAAGGTCTTGCACTATTTTATAGAACCCCAATAAAAGTAAACATTGAAAACTTCCGTTAAATACATCTCAATACATGAATTATTAATTTTTATTTTAAATTGTCTCTTAGTTGTTTAGGCCACTTAGAGTTGATTATCTAATAATGGCTCGAGCAATTATGCCACCAACTCATAATGACAGGAAATTCTCTTTTCATTCAACAAGCCTTGGCATGTTAACTAATGCAGTCAAACAACATGGTGTATGCATACTAGTCAGTCAAATTCGGCAAATAAATTTCTGAAGTACAATTAAAAAAAAAATAATTATTTATTTTTTTCTAGTTTATATTTATACCACGCCATGTCTTACCTCCACTGGTAGCGAATTCAATGATAGGCGCAGTCCTATTTACAACATATATTACAGTTCTTTCACAATTTAGTGGAACTTCTTCTTTTTTTGAATCGGATTATAATCATAGTTTACATTCACCGCCACCATTTTCAATTGTATTTACCTCTGGAGCTATTGCAGGAGCTGCACAATCTCTAGTTGCCGCACCATTAGACTCTTTAAAAGTTAGATTTGAAGTAAATGATTTATTAGAGGGAAAGCACAAAAGCATGTTCGATTTTGCTAAAACTACTTGGAAAGAATTGGGAGTTGCAAGTATTTATCGTGGAATTGGCTTAACGTTGGTAAAGGTTTGTGTTAATCAAATTAATTTTATTATTTATGTTTTTATGCTTTTTTTGATAATCTTAATTTTTAATTTATTGGTTATATAGGATTCTTTATCTTGCGGATTGTTTTTTGGAGTTTTTGAATTTGTCAAACAACAATGTTATAATGCATTCATTGAGGGAATGGTCGACTATCGCGAAACTTCAAAGAAATCTCTGTTGATAGAACCAGCTTTTGTATTGGCGGCTGGTGGAATGGCAGCAATATCGTATCATTTCGTTGATTATCCTTTAGACAAAATTAGAAATATATTTCTTATAGAAGAAGCTCAATCTGAATATCAACATGAACAGAAACCACGTTTATATAAAGACACGTGGGAACAATGTAAATTAAGAATTAAGAGAAAGGGATTGATTAAATTTTTATATAGTGATTTTGGTGCCACGGTTATAAGAGCTGTCCCTGCTACTAGTGTTGGTTTCTTGGTTTTTGAACTAATGAAAAGGAAATTTGATCGAGAATTATATGATGAAAATATATAATCTTAGATTAAAAGTCATACTAGTTACTAATGAGTGTAATTTAGGTTAATGTTTTTTATGACAATTTAAAAGAATCCAAGTTTAGGTCCACCAAACTTGGGATCAAGCTCCTTTTCGGTACTAACAACAAATTTTCCAAGGCATGCTGCCCTCTATATAAATAATCTCGTAATTAAGAAAATTTCAATTTCACGTGGTTATATTGTTTATATTGTCATTTTTGTATATCATGATAAAAGATTATCCTTTATTTGATTTTATTGTTCGAATTGTTCGAATTCAGCTTTACAATATTGTTTCGAGTAGGAGAAATTATGTGTTTTCCGCGTTTTCCGTTAAGTTATCGCAGACTTTCAGGCTTTAACGGCCAGCACTGTTCAACATTCTCTTTAATAAGGAATTATGCGCTAGACACCCGACATTATAATAATAAACTTGTATCTTATAATAATTCTTTACTTCAAAAAACGTATCGAAAACGCGTAACTCCCTCAATTTGGAAACCCGTTTTGTTTACATTAATCGCTTCTGGTTCGTCATTCGCTATAGCAACAAACATTTCTGCGGAAAAAATAAAGGCTCGTCGTAAAAATATGTATCATTTTTATAATGATAATGATCAAAACGCTGGAGATATAGTGACTTATAGAGAACCCTGGGTCAAAGGAATATTTCATCGATTAATTCAAAAGATTGAAGATTCCAAATTTTATAAAAGTTTGCACGGAGATTGGACATATATGACCAAACGATGGAACTCATTGAGCGATAGTACGAAAACTACTGCAATTTTGATTGGAATTAATACGATTATCTTTGGAATGTGGCAAATCCATCCTTTACGAGCAGTTATGAATAATTATTTTGTTCATAATCCACTTTCTGGGCGGTCATTTACATTGCTAACTTCAATGTTTAGCCATGAGGCTTTCTGGCATTATAGTTTTAATATGCTGGCTTTGTATTCTTTTGGAGATTTAGTTTATCGCATTTTTGGGAAAGAGCAATTTCTTGCGTTTTATCTTTCCTCTGGAATGGTTGCATCTTGTATTAGTCATATTGTTTCCTTAAGTTTCAAACGGTACAATATATTGCCATCTTTAGGAGCTTCTGGGGCTATTTTCGCATGCGTTGCTGCTTGCGCAATCCAATATCCTGATTCTTCTGTATATTTGATATTTTTGCCATTTTTTCCCATTAAGATCAGTTACGCACTTCCTGCTATAATGGCATTTGACTTGTGGGGAATTGTATCTGGGATGACAATGTTCGACCATTTTGTAAGTATTTAAATATGAGGCTCGGCAAATTTTTATCATTACTTATACATTTTAATTCATAATAGGCACACTTGGCTGGTACTATGTTTGGTCTAATTTACACGAAATTTGGACAGGAACCATATTGGAAGGCGGTAAAACAAATATAATTAATTCATCTTGGACATTAATACCCTATATTAATTTGATGATAGAATTGTTTACAAAACTTATGTATATATCTTATATTAACCAGAAGAGAAACCCAATTTAATTACAATATTCAATCCTGTATAATAATTCATGATGTTTTCCATATTTAGAATTTACTTCTGAAATCTCTTTTAATTAATAAAAGAAAAATAATTATATAAATTTAAAATATTATAACATTATATAACTCTAGCAATAAAATAATATTTTTTTTTGAAATAAATGTTATAAATGGCTACCACTCAACACGATATATGCAGAACTAAAAGCTCAAATTGTGAGGAAATTGGCCTTTACTGAGTGAAAATCTGGCTCGTAAATAATCATAAAGATCTGGGACTTTTTTCAAGCTGGCCACGAGCTGTTTATCAATTTCTTTTTGATCAGCAACTTTATGCTCCGAAACTTCTTTCTTTTGCTAAACATAAAGAAAATCTCTATTTATAAATAATTTGTAGAAAATATCAAACAATGAATGTTAAATTATTCTTACACTTTGGTCTTTAAAGAGTTCTTCTATATCATCGCTTTTCTTAGGTTTCTTTTCTCTCTTGAAATATAAATCGTCAAATTTATCAATCTTAATTGAAAACAAATGTAAATTAAAAATCTTTAAAATAGAGACAATCCTTTAGGTTTAAATCTATGAATTATCCTTACCGAACAAGAACTAACATCAACTTTTGTTGAGGTAGCTATAACATAAGCTTGATTGACGCGCTTCAACGGAACACCATTAACTTTGAATGGGCCGGTTACCAATAATAAACCGCTTTTGAGCTGTTTTAAAAAAACAACGCGTTTTCCACGGAATCGACCAGTCAATAAGATAAGAATTGTACCAGGAGTAATAGAGGTACGAAGTTTCGTTTGCTTGTTAACTTTTCGTGATTTTTTTGGAAGAGGAACATCTTCTGCTGGATAAAATCGTGGAGCCTTTTCTAATGGGATAACACGTTGACCACCATTGTTATTTCCGTTAATTTGTACTGTTTTTGTGGTTTCAACCTTAGTTTCAGGCTTTGGAATAGTAGACTTCTTGCGTCTGTATAAGGCCTTTTTTGCGTAGACTTTACTACGAGAATAGCGCGGAATTCCGGGAACAAGAAATCTATTGCGTGGTGCGTGTGCCATTTTTGCCACTTCAAAAAAAAAATCACAAATTATTAATACCTTTTTCACAAAGTGGGTTAGTTGTTATTAATATTATATTAATTAAAAATCTTTGTAAATTACTAAAATAATTCCTAAATTCGATGACTATAATTTTGATGGAACACCTTTCACTTAAATAAATGCGTTGAAAAAGGTGCTTTTGAGGAATACCTGTTTTAAATGTATTTTATTACCCATTCGATTGCATGAATGTTCATAAATATCATTGAAAAACTTAACACTTCATAAGACCTATAAACAGAATAATAAAAAACTCTTGAAACTCTTACCAAGACAAGCGAAGTCTTAGCGGATGGATCAAAGGAGGAAGAAAACTGTTGATTAAAAGATTTAAATTTATAACAAAATTTCGTATCACTGAAAACTGCAATTTAATTGGCTAGATCTAAAAATTTTCACTACGATAAAAAATTTTCAAATCTTTCTTCGAAAGTCAACAAAATGGCAGCAACTTATGACTTGACCCCTAAATTGATCCCGTATTTGGACAGACATCTTGTCTTTCCGTTGTTGGAATTTCTTTCTATGCACAAGGTTGGACTCATTGTTCAAAAATTTTTAATAAAAATTGTATTTGCAAAGTAATATTTCTATTGCTTTAGATTTATCCGGAGATCGATTTACTGAAAGCTAAATATGAATTATTAGCCAAAACTAATATGGTTGATTTTATTTCAATGTTGTATAAAACAATACATGATACTGAAGAAGTTCCAAATGGTATTTGTTTATATTATTTATTATACGATAAATTTATTTTAATGCGTAATTTACTGATCGAAATATAATCGAATTTACAATATGTTAGAATTTTCGACCAAAAGAGATGAAGTTCTTCAGACACTTGAAAATCTTCAAGCAGAGGCTCAAAAGGTTTTAGACATTATAGAGAATCCGGAAGTTATTTCCGCTCTTCGACAAGATAAACTTCAGAATCTTAATTTTCTAAAAGAAAAGTACGGAGTAAGTGTCAATGCAGTAAAATTAGTTTAATAAATTGTGTTGCTTTCTTTTCATTTTTATTATTTGATAGCTTACAGATAAAATGCTTAACACTCTTTATCAATTTGGCCAATTCCAATATAACTGTGGTAACTATGGAGGTGCTTCCGATATGTTGTACCACTTCCGTGTATTGGTTAGTAACTTTTATTTTATAGTATTGTTTAGGAAAGAGTTCGAGATTAAACTTAATTTATTATTGTACAGTCGACAGATCATGAATTAAACGTTTCAGCATTATGGGGAAAGCTAGCATCCGATATTTTGGATTCTAATTGGGACGGTGCTTTAGAAGAAGTACAAAAGCTAAAGGATACCATTGATCAAAAGGTTCTATCACGTTAACTTCCAAGTATTCTAGTGCTATTAATTTTAATTACCTTCTGTTAATAATAGAATTTTACTTCTCCTTTGCATCAACTGCAACAACGCACTTGGTTTATTCATTGGTCGATATTTGTTTTCTTCAATCATCCAAAAGGACGTGATAATATTATCGATGTATTTTTCACTCCCTCGTATATTAATACTATCCAAACTGCGTGTCCATGGATTCTTCGGTATCTCACAACCGCCGTCGTAACAAACAAGCGTAAAAAAAGTATTTTAAAAGATTTAGTTAAAATTATTCAACAGGAAAGTTATGAATACAGGGATCCTATAACTGAATTCATCGAAAGCTTATATGTAAAATTTGATTTTGAGGGAGCTCAGCATAAATTAAAAGAATGTGAAAAAGTCCTTTCTAATGACTTTTTCTTAGTTGCCACTTTACCAGAATTTGTAGAAAATGCTCGTTATTTAATCTCTGAAACTTATTGTCGGATACATTTAAAGATTGATATTAGGTATGATAAATATTATTCATTAATTTTATTTGTTAGGTAATCGTTCATCTCCTGATTTCTTAATTTTTAGCGGGTTATCACAAACTCTTAATTTGGATCAAGAGGCAGGTGAAAAATGGATTGTTAATTTGATTCGAGACACACGTGTCGATGCAAAGATTGATTTTAAAGAGGTCTGTTTTAGTTATTTAGTTTAACATTATAATAAAATAGTTTTTGACTAATATGAATAAAAATCGTTCATATAGAATACTGTTATTATGAATCAAAATCATACTTCCATTTATCAACAAGTTATTGAACGTACGAGAGGTTTATCATTCCGTTCTCAAATATTATCATCTACTATTGAAAAACGTGAAGCACATCAAAGTGCTAGTGCTGCAGAAGCTGTGGAATAAAATAATTATTATGTAATTTATCTTCAAATTGTAAATTAAATTTATTAAACGATTTTTTTTTTTCGGTAATAAGATTGTTATATTTATTCTAATTTTATACTATAAAGTATGAGCATTTATAGACAAGTTAATAATTAATATTAATCAATAAGTGTCTAAAAGAAATATTCAATCAAAAAAAAATATCTTTTTTTTAATACTAATAAATACTTTCATTATTCTCATACATCAATAACTCTCGATAACTTTTGAACACGATTCAATAAAATATCTCCTTGCTTGATACTTTGTTGATATTGTGCGTTCTTAGCATCCGGTCTATTTGTCTCAACAATTCCATTCACTTTATCAATTACACAGTTAAGACGACCGGCGGCTATAAATTTCGACACATCGCTAGTAAAAAAGGCTGTTGGTTAACAAATTATTTCTTCAAATAAAACATTCATTTATTATTATTACATACTTGTCAATGAATCCCTCCGAAACACCAAATGAGTTTGCCATACTTTCCATAGTGAGTGAACGATATGACTCCAGAAGTTGCGCGTATGCAATAATTCTCATTTCACGGACATAATACCTAAGATGTGAGAATAAGTACCTTGAAGTGCGCAAATGATCCAATTCAACATCGGCTTAAATAAAATAATAATAATTATATATTAATTAATGAATAAAAATTCAGAAGCTCTTTTACATTTGAGAAAATTACCAAGTGCTCGGAAAAATTTTGCGTATTCACAGTTATAAAGTGAAGTAATATAATCTTCTAAGTGTGGAATTTCGTGTAAGACTTCCAATACCTCTGGTGCATCAATTACCTATAAATTCAGCGAATAATTAACTACAAGCGTAAATAAGTACAGAGAATAATAAGAATTAAGTACTTGCCTTCTTCTTCAAATCAACTCGATTTAAAGAAATTGCTCCTGCTAAAACGGCATATTTAACAAATTCTTTATACTCCATTAATTCAGTAGACATGAACGTTGATAAAGTATCAAGAAATAAATTTGCAGCAGTTTTAAAATCACGTATAGATAACCTGTAAATGCCTTCATATACTTTAAGACGATTACGTCGATCCCAATCACCACCTTCTTCAATTAAACTTGAAAGTAAAAGTTGAATTAGTGTTAAAGTATTTTGAAATAAGACTAATTATCAAAACAAATACCTCTTTGCTCTTTCAATATTACGACTGATCAAATCATTATCATTAAAAAAGAATCCGATCCTTACAAAACAAAAAATTATATCTATTCGCGATCCTAATCCTGGTGTCTTATCTAAGGCAATACGATACGCTGCAATAGCTTTTTCCTAAAATAAAGTCAATAAAATACATCATTATATAATAATTGGAATCAAAAAAAAATTAAAATGTACCTTGTCACCAATTTTCGCGAAGTATTCAGCTTTGGCTAATAAAGCATCGCTAATTTCCGTTTCGCCTAAATTTTTTTCGGCATCTTCAAGTTTTTCATCCAATTTCTTTAGTTCTTCATTATTATTCTCATGGTATTTTGCATGCAGAGATTTATCAATTGGAATCTTGAGTTCTTCAGTCATTAATTGGTAAAAAGGTGCCATGTCTATAGTTTGAGGATAAAAGAACTTATCAATTGAACGAGAACTGAAAGAATTAAGGAAAATGAAGTATATTATTATTGAAAACGCGATAAATTTTCTTATCAGGTTGTTTAAAAAATAAATTATTAGTACTTCGTCAGGAATACTTACTATTTTCTTCAATACACTTAAATAAATTAGTTCTTGCTTCATCATAAAACTCTGGAGTTTTTGGGTTGTTCAAGATAAACCTGTAATTAGCAAGATCTAAATTAGGAATTTTTGGAATAGAGTTTTCAGACATTTTGTAGTAGAATAAATAAAATATTGAAAGCGAACGATTGATGATTTATCTGCAAGGTGTACGTAATCTACAATTTCGTAGGTACCGCTGATGAGATCGACCAATCAGCTAACGATCTAGAAAAGAATTTTCTGATAAAAAATTGTGATCTATATTTTTAAAGAATAAATTCACAATGAGCCATAACGACAGTACATTAAATTTCGAAGAAATTAATAAACAATTTATCCATTGGTTTTGTAGCAATGGAGGAACGATATCACCAAAAATTTCATTCAAAGATTATTCTTCGGAAAATGCAGGTCGGGGAGTTGTCTCAGTTGACGATATAGAGGTTTTCATTACTTTCGCTTTTGAATACATTCCGTAACATTATATTTAAAACATTAATATCAATTTCAAAATATGTATAGCCGTTTGAAGTGTTATTTAATATTCCGCATTCTATAGTTCTTTCAGAAAAAACATCATCACTTAAAGATTTAATATCAAGCAGCGAATTTGAAATGCTTAGTAAAATTAATTCGTGGTTTCCACTCATATTGTGCATGATGTATGAAAGCCAAAAAGAAAATTCATTATGGAAGCCTTATTTTGATATTTTACCTCGAGAATTTGATACACCAATGTTTTGGAATGAAGACGATCTTTCTGAATTAGAAGGAACAGGTGTTATCGGTAAGAAAGATGTATTTAATTGTTTCTTAAGCAATTTAATATAACGTATATAAACTTGATTTTATCATGATAGATAAAATTGGAAAAGCTGATGCGGAAAAACAATTCAATGACCATTTTCTACCAATAATCCAGGTAATAAAGTATCAATTATTAATGAATCATTTCTTTTTTTAAATTTTATGAAGGAAATAAAGAAATTGTTATATTATGTTTAGTATATATTTTTTATAATATAAACAGTATAATCATACTAATTTTTTTTCGTGTTATTTTAGTCAAATTCTTCAATTTTTGATTCAAATATACATAACCTGGAATTATTTCATTGTATGGGATCTCTTGTAATGGCAAATGCATTTCAAGATAAAATAAGGAATAAGAACATCGAAGAAAATCAAGATAAAAATGAAGAGGATGAAGAGAACGAAGATGAAGAGGATGAGAAAGAAGAAATTACAATGATGCCAATGGCTGATATGTTGAATCATAAAACTGGGTTTAATAACGTATGTCCGTTATATAAATACTTCTCATCTCCTTTCAATTTATATATATTTTTTATCGTTAGGCTCGATTATTTCGTGATAAAGGATTATTAGAAATGACCGCAATTAAAAAAATTAAGAAGGGCGAACAAATTGTAATTATATAAAGTTGTATTATATATTAAAAATACGTTTTTCTGATACTATTTTTTTCTCAAGTATAATACTTATGGAGAGTTGTGTTCTGCAGGTAAATCATACATTTTGATTTCTTATTCTTACAATACTTTTCATACCCACTTTTACTTAAATAGACTTACTGCGCAAGTATGGATTTGTTGATGAGAATAATATGTATGATATAGTGGAATTAAATGGTCAATTCGTAGTTAATACATTATCAATCGAAGAAGATACAAAGAATAAAAAGGTACTTAGTCCTTTATGTAATCGCCACGAATTTGTTGTTATTGTCATTACTTACGTAATATAAGATCGAAATGTTGTTGGAAGAAGATATTTTAGATGAGTAGGTTCTTTGTCATTTTATGTTTGACTTTTATACACAAAATTTTTATTTTACATAACTATACACAATCTTATTCAGTATTTTCGTCTTGGATACTACGTATGAAATACCACCTGAACTAATTATAACAGGTATATATGTACATACTGAAGAAATTATACAGCTCGTTGTGATAAAATAAATCGTTTAATTTTTTTTTAACAATCAAAAAGCCAAAGTAATGAGAATGGATAAAGCCCAATTTAAGAAGCTTCAAAAATCAGAAAAATTCCCTGAACCTAAAATGAATCTTGATATTAAACAACCATTAATTCAGCTATTTGAGAAACGATTAGCAATGTATAAGACATCAATCAAGGTGAGAGGATAATATATATTTTATTATCTGTTTTGTCTATTGTAGTATACTAAAGAATAATTATTTATAGGATGATGAAGAAATTTCGAAATCAAATAATATATCGTTGAGAATAAAATATATTATCGTCACGAGATTGGGAGAAAAACGTATACTACAAAATTTATTAAACAATCTTAATGATTGGAACGGAGATGACGAAAGAGAAACAAATAGAAAGAAAAGAAAAATCAAAGATTGATTGAAGATATCTACATGGACAAAATTTATAATAAAAATTACTGCGCTGCTTATTCTTATATATTATGGACATCACATGATCTGCTTTAAATTTTATGCACAATGCATGTATGCATGTAACGATAAAAAATGTACACGTGTCATCTCTTATTATTAATTAGAAACATTTAAATAAAAGAAATTAAAATATTTCTTTTCTTTTTTAATCAATAAATAATTAAAAAAAAACTAATTTACTTAATAAATATTAAATAATTATTAAATGTCAAATTTTACCAGCCATCCAACCGCGATTCTTCACAGCTAATTCAACAGCACAATGTCCCCAATCAATTCCATGATTATGCTTCTTATCACTTGAACCCAAACCAGCTCTTTCCAATGCTTGATCTTCATTTAAACAAGTTAAAATACCAAAAACACAAGGAATGCCAGAATCCAATCCAACTCTCATTAAACCATTACTAACAGCGTCGGCAATATATTCAAAATGCATCGTAGAACCTTTGATTAATACTCCAATACAAATAGCCACATCAAAAGTTTGAGTGTTAACAGGCGGAGGTCCAGTTTGTTCTCCTGCTGGCGTTGATGAAAATAATTCTGCTGCATTTGGAGTAGCCTGAAGTCTTGATGCTGCAATAAGACGTTGAGTTGCAAATGGTAACTCATATGATCCTGAGACAGATTGAATGGTAATATTCTCGGATTTAACCGAATATTCATTGATCATGGTGTCAATTGCTCCTTTTATTAATGCATCCACTACTGTAATATTCCAACGTGAATGTACGATTAGAATACGCAATGAAGAACCATCATATTTTTCGATTGGTGGAGCTACTCCTTTAACAGTTGACATGTTTCAATTCTCTCGATAAAATAATGTAAAGAATTTCAAACAAAAAAACACAATTACGCCTTATTTATTGAGTTCTAATGTGGCACCGACCAATATTTGATGATCGAATAATTATGATAATGTCACATGATTATTTATTTATTCCTTAAAAGAAAAGTGTTTATCACTAAGCCTAATCTGAAATATATAGAAACCATGTGATTATCCTACGTCGGAGTTTGATATGCTTACACCTAAATCTTAAACGTGGCACAGTCATCTGACATTCTTTAGATTTTAAGTAAAACGTACTACCATATTTTATACCAAATAAAAAATTGCACGAAAGATAATTTGATGCGTTGCAAACCCTTTAGATGAAACATCATTTCTCGATAATATAATTCTCATGATACATTACTTGTTAAACATTTATTATCATTATTATTATATAGTCATTCGAGTTCTTGATTACTTTTTTCTTATATGCATAACAGAAATAAAAGAGGCAAATTCATAAGAAAAGCGACAATTGACGGAGAAATTGAACGTATCTACATTGATTATATAAAAGTCATGCAATTATTAAATATATAAACCTTTGATACAATAAGAACAAACGAATCATTTACTTATGAGAATAAATTCTAAAGAATGAATCAGGGGTAGTTAGAATATTCTCTATTAGAGAAAGCCGTTATTAACTAACTATAGAAATAGGCTATAAAATATAAACTCGTGATTTTTAGAAGCTTTTTTATCAAAAATAGAAAAAGCATTTAACGAGAAGGCCGCTTTGGCCTGAAATTAGAGGATATGTAACTATTTGCCGACTGCCCACTTGGTTCATGATCATCTTAGGCCTCTGCTGTTATTGCTGTTATTTATTATTATATAATTATTATATATGCAAAATAATAACAGGATATGTAGGGACACCGTTAGGTGCAGGAGATATTTAAGATTTCATGGCCGTAAAATGAAAATTTTACGGTAATCATTCTCCCAAAACGCGAGTACGCGACATCATATTAGGAGATTATTATGGTTGGCATTTTGATTCGTATATCTTTTTTTCAATAATGCCGAATTTGGCAGTTTGTATAATCGAATATCATGTTTAGCGGATTTAGGTTACTTTATGGTATAGTATTGCGGACTTGCGGTTATAAAAATGTCCAATAATTTAATAGTGTAATCTCATTATTATGACATCAATCAGACACTGAGATCTTCAACATGCATGTGGCTTGATTGAGGCGCTGAGGCTTTTTGATAAATTGTGAAACATAATTTTCGGGAAGTGCCGACTCTTTTTATGAAATCTCTAGCCAATATTGCGCCGCATTTACATTAATTAAAGAAAGCATATATAGAAATTTATATAATAAAATAAAATAAATAATACAAAATTAATGTTTTTTTAGTATCTTTGATATATTCTATATTTGGAAAATTTGTGAAAAACTCCGATAAATATGTACATATATGTACTCATTTTTTCAGGAGTGAGCTCCGATCAAAACAAAAAAGGACACGCGGTCGCGAAAGATCTACATTGTTTATTTAACACTAATTTTTTTATTCTTTTATTCTTATTCTTTTATTCTTAACATTTTTAACATTCTTAACGAGATAGACATTAATTTAACTATTTTCAAAATTTATTGCACCAAAAATTTCTTGTCCGCATTTAATTAATATTATTACAATAGATATTATGAGTTTCTAAATTATTATTGTACAAAAAGAAACGATAAAATATAAACAATATAGGAAAGAATGTTTAAGGATAAGAATAGCCTTTTTTTCTAAAAAAAAAGCATTCTAATTTTCAGCCAACATTTTATGTCCGGATGTTTTCTTAATATATGTATTATATTATCCCAATAATAATTATTTAAAACTTTGATAAGTGTCAATTTCACCGGAAATTATGATGCAAATTTTTCAGAAAAGAAATCAATGTCATAATAATTAGTTGATAAATACCAAATAATTAATAAAATAATTACTAAAATCGAAAATATCCATGTCCAAAAATCTTTACGGTCTTCGGATGCTACGAATAGACCTGACTTATTATTGAATTATTAAAGGATAAAAGAATAATTGTAAAAGAAACCTAAAAGAAATCATTAAATTTTCACGCGTAAAGGAATGTTTTTACCTTTTCCGTTCTATGATTAATATTAATATTATCAAATGAAGTAATGATATTATCATTATTATCAAATGGAGCTAATGAGCATTGTTCAACAACTTCGCGCATAAAAGGTTTTGTCAATGCTTTCAATGCATCGTCATAAGAAAACTAAAAATTTCATAAATTAATAATTATACTCAAACATCAAGAAAAGAAGTTGAAAAATAACATACCCATTGCCTATTTCGCTCATCCATTTCTGGCCATCTTTCTTCCAATTTTTCCACTTCCATCTCAAAGAATCTAAATTCGACCTTTGGTAACCCTTTATTGGTGACAGGATGCTTCCAGATACCAATCGAAAACACTATTCGTCCTATTGCACCAGCTGTCCAAGTTTGAATTTTGTTAACATTGAATTAAGAAAAAAATGAAATTTTAAAATTCAAACCTTCTTCATATGTTTCTCGTAATGCTGCTTCTTCCTCTGATTCATCTTTTTCCCAGCCGCCTTTAGGCTTTAATATGTGAATTGATTAAATATAATTATGTTAACATCAATCGAAATTGCTAAACAAAATGAAGCATAATTACCAGTACCCATCCATCTTGTTTTCTTCGCGTTATCAGAAGGATTTTTCCGGTTTTCTTATTAATTGGCACACAACCGGCTACCTGTGGCAAAAAAAAATCAAAAATAAATAAGAGAAACACGAAAAAAGTTATATTTTATAAACAAAAAAAATAAAAATAAAAAATAAAAAAAAAACAAATTCAAATTTAAAAATCTACAACTATATAGAGAGTAAGTTATATACTAGATTTAAGTTTAAATTATTGCTGACCTTGCGTGTGTAGCCTTTATCGTAAACTTGATTTTCACGTCCTGTTCTAGCTTTCAAACCTTGTAACATTTTGATTAAATTTAAAAGTCACGAAAGTTTAATTGCTTATTCAATTTTTTTTTATTCTCACTTTTCATATTTATATGTACGTTTTTCTATAATTAAATTAATGTGATGCAAAATATGGAAATAAAATAAATTTGTGGCACGGTACGGAGGCTGAGTTTCTAACTAAAAAATATGCAGCCGAATCTCGCATTATCCCGGGTTTAAGTCTCTCTCCAAATAAAATGACAAGCGTGTTACAAGAAATACCGCATTTTACAAGATTAAGTGAGAGAGTCGTCCGTATTCTCGGTTTAAATCCTGGTCACTTAACTTTGCAAGGTTTGCTTAATTTAAACCTAAATTTCTTCGGTCGAATTCGGTTAACAATTTTTTCAAGTAATAATTTGAATTTTTGAACAGGAACAAATACATATCTTATTGGAACTGGCTCAAGAAAAATTTTACTGGATACTGGAGAGGGAAAACCCGAATATATTCATTTATTAATCGATTCACTTAAAAAACTTGGAGAAAATGTTATTATCTCCGATATATTGATTTCGCACTGGCATTTTGATCATGTTGGAGGTATTGATAATATTCTACAATATGCAAGTGAAAATAATTTACCTTCACCCATAGTCCACAAGAAACTCGATCCTGAACATGATAAATCTCATCATACATTCCAGCAAGTAGAAAATAATCAAATTTTCAAAACCGATGGTGCAACTATTCGTTCTATTCTTACTCCTGGCCATTCAGAAGATCATGTAGCTTTCTATTTGGAGGAAGAGAACGCAATTTTCACTGGTGACACTGTTCTAGGGCAAGGTACAGCTAAATTTGAAAATCTTGGCGAGTACATAAATTCATTGCAGAAATTGAAACAATTTTCTCCTGATCGTTTATATCCTGGTCATGGCCAAGTGGTTGAAAATGGCACAGAAAAATTAGAGGAGTATATTACTCATCGTTTGAAACGAGAAGAAGAAATAATTGAAGTGTTAAAAAAATCGGAAACTCCGTTAACACCAGGACAGATTGTAGAAATTATCTATGTTAAATATCCTAAACATTTATGGTCCGCAGCAGAACATGTTATAATACTTCATCTTATTAAATTAGAGAATGATGGACTAGTTAAGAATACAGATATTGAAAGTTCGAAAGGGAAATGGACTATTATTAATTCTAAAATTTGATTATTTAAGAGACATTACTCCTTATTTTAAAACCAATGCGAAAATTGTGAAAATTGTGAACTATCTCTACCTACATAATCTCAGAAAGTTATAACTATAATTTGCAAAATTTCGTGTACGAGTTTTAATCGAACTAGAAAATTCTTTAAAAAGAAGTAAATTATTTTAAAATAAGTAATTAAAAGAATTTTTCTTATAGTAAATCTTGATCTAGCGAAATTTTATTTTATAATGAAAGAAAAAATAATTGTTTATATTATATTATAACTATTACAGTAAATGATTTACAGAATAATGGTTGTTGATATTAATGTTATCATACAATTCATTATGGTTTAAGTTATCTTTATAATTCATATAATTATGTGAATGAATTTGTCCGTTTTAAGATGATAATCTGATATATAAGAGCTCAAGTTGTTCTTACTGACATAACATTTCAAAAGAGTGAAACAAACATCCTAATATCTTTCTTTATTGACGACATTAGAAAATAATCTGATTGTAACTGTAACATCAGTCATTACAATTATATACATGATAAAGTATATAAATCATATATATTTTCTTAATCCTAAATATAAAAAAGTAACGGAATTAATTATAAATATATTAATATATTTAATAAGCAAAATAAGTAATAATTACTTACCCAGAGCTTAATCAATCCATCCCAACTACAAGTAGCTACCTTTGAAGTTTCGTGAGGATGCCATTCACATCCAATCACAACATTATCATGCGCCTTGAATTTTCTGTTCGTTATAAATAAAAATATTAAATTATTTGTACATATTTTTTAAAAACAATACCTAACATTATACTTACTTGAGCATTTTACATGACTTCCAATCCTATAATATAATAAGAAACATCACGTATTAGTAAATTTTTTTTTTTTTATTATGAAAAAATAAGGCTCAAAAGTAATGATATAATAATATAAACACACTTACCCAAAACCACATACTTCCTTCTGAATCACCCGACATAATAAATCTTCCATCAGGTGAAAAATTGACTTGACAAGCATAACCAGCTATTAGATGGCCAGTAAATCGTTTCTTGCGATGTATACGGAACCTATCCTTGGCACCATATATTACAATTTGGTTATCCAACGATTGACAAGCTAACCATTTTTCTGTAAATTATTAAAAAAATTAATTAAGTGAATTCAGAAGCTTTTTAAAAAATTCCAAATAGTATAAAAAACTTAATTACTGTTAGGGTGCAAAGTCACAGCAGGCATACTATGCATATGAGGTTCCGCAATATATTTAATCACCACAGGAATGTCAAACTCCCATGCTCTCAACGTCTTGTCATCTGAGGTTGTAACAAACCGTCTGTTTTCATCGACAAAAGTGATAGTATTCACAGCACCTAAATGTTGATCGTATTCTTGTGTTACCTCACCAGTATTAATATCAAACTAAAACGGTGAATATCAATATAATTATGTAAATAAATAAAATCTTAAATATCAATCAAATGTAAAATAATAAAAAACATACTTGTACAATCTTTTTATCCGAGCAACCCGCTAAAAATATGTGTTGCTTATCTTCATCAGGATTGAATTTAACAACATAGGGTATTTTTCCTGTGGTAAATGACTTAATACACTGGCCTATAATAAAATAATAATCAAAAACCATGTTACATAAACACTTCTAATGTAAAATATTTTGAATTTAATCATACCGGTCTCGGTGTCCCACAATTTGATATACTTGTCATAACTAGCAGTCAAGAAACGCCTTCCATCATTCGTGAAAGTAATATCTCGAACTGCTTTGTTATGTCCTATATAAGTTCTTAAGCATCTACGATCATTATACACATCCCAAATCTATATTCAATCATAAAAATTAATCTTTTTTTTATTTTGAATTTACTAATAATATAATTTCTTACCTTTACTTTTGCATCCATACTTGAAGACAGAATTAAATGTGCCGATTTGGGGAAAAATCGAATTGCACTGACACCTTTATTGTGACCAGACCTATGGATAATTAAATAAAGATGTTAACAAAGATAATGTTACATATGTACAAGCCAACTGACAAATACCATGTATGAATACATCGTTTTGGAATAAAACATTCTTGCGTTCCAGGCTCTCCCAATAAATTAACGTCCAAATCCATCGGTACATGCATATAAGTTCTTCCTTGGTAATCGTATTCCGATTGTCCTAGAAAAAAAAATTACGTATGTGTAAATCGCTTATCAAAACAACATGTAACACTTTGAACTAGATGTACCATGAAATATTGTTCTTTCTTGACCAGACTCAATTTCCTTTTTAGATTTGGTCTCAGATTCAGTCCTTGTAATTATCGTGCCCTAAATAAATATCGTTCATAAATAAATGCTATGTACATCCGATTTATCCGATTATAATATTACCTCTGGCGGTCCAACAGGATTTCCGATATTTTCGCCTTCATAACCAGCCCAAGGACCCATGTACTTATCTTCACCTTCTAATACAGCAGAATCACCTTTAGGTAATCTCTGCGGCATATCATCTGGTTTAGGTGTCGGATCATAAATAGTAGCACCATTCATTGCTACAGCTTTCTCTATGTTGCCAACATACCCTGTTCCTGATTGTGTTATAAGTGAAGGATCTAGCGCGTACCCAAAAGAAGTAAAAGTACGTTGTTGTGTTTTGAATGCTGCTTCACTAAAAGCTTGTTCTTCAACATGACCAGTTAAAACATTCTTATTCATTACTTTTGTACTATATGGATTAGCTGGTCCGAGTACGGGTTTCATCATATCATCGTACGGTATATTCACGGAAATTTGAGTGTCGGTAGGTCTTGTTAAGATTGAATTCGAAAGTTTTGGATCCTATATGGTGAAAATCAACCATATTCACGTCAATTGATGTGCCCTTATAAATTTATTTTTTTCTTTAGATAAAAAACTGGTAAAGGGAATAAATGGTTAAGCGAGGAAGAAACAATGAGAACATTTCGAGTAACCCATGTATGGGAAACGCATCTGTTTACAACAGGTTACTTATTAGATAGATTCCAGCAATCACCAACCTCTAGACTGACGTTAGGGGCCAAATCTATCTTTGAACGTTTTACAATTTGAGAATCTGCATTTTCATGATTGGTTCGTTTGGTTGAGTTCTTTGTGAATTCGTCTTCACTACTAGAACCGTATTCGACGGATAATAGATCCATATCTAAACTTGGTATATATACTGGTTTAGCGAAGTAAATCGAGTAAATCGTCAAATTTGTGCTACAAAAAAAAAACGGTTCTCAAATCTCAATACAATAACAATTGCGCCATTCAAATAATACAAATAATGAAAATCATGTGACAAATAAGACTTTATTTGGTTAAATTTTTTTTTTTTGACGGAGAGATTAATCCGATACAATTTTGAATTTGAAATTTGAAAATATTCTAAATAATTCTAAAATGATTTATGATTTCTCATTTTCCACTACAAAAACTATGAAAAAGATATTTATGATTTTGTGAGGGGAGAATTATGTCTAAATTTTTTTTTGATTAAAGAATTTTATATTTTTTTTTTTTTTTTTAGAAAAAAAGAATTAATAAATGAAATAAATAAAAATAATTGTTCAAAGTCCACCGTTTTATTATGGCATCATAAGGATAAATGTAACCAATTTGTCCGTCCAATATTTTCGATCGTATAGAATTTGCTCTGCAGATAGAGCAGACCTTGAAGAAAAACTTGTTGGCATTGTTTTTGTTATTAAAGATATACCGTTTGCTTTTTTGATTTCTTGTGTCGTTATAGATGAAATCGAAGAGATAGTTGAAGGATTAGAAATAACCTTCTCGGAAGGTTTATAAGTGTGTTGTTGTTGACGATCAAAAGGTGAGTGAATAAGAGCTGGTTCAAAATCTGCGAGGAATGACATATTTTGTATCAAAAAATTTGACTGATCAAAAAAGTAGATATTTAATGAAAGATATATTTGATGAAAGAAAGAGAAAAAAAGAGCGTGTATTTATAATATTTTTAATATTTTTAAATAAACAGGAAAGAAATAAACGAAAAGTTTCAGGTTGCTTGTACTTTTTTAATAAAGAAAAAATTTTTTAATGTGTAACAATTTGAACCTGCATAATCAAGTTATCTAACAGGTATGTTATTCTAATATAAATATTCTGTCTAATATACCCCCGCTGCCCCCGCCAAATTTTACCCAATCTAGAAAAGTTATCAGTTATTGTCGTTTTATTAAGTCTATTAATTCTGCAAATAGCCCCAATTTTTATTCCTGTAAAAAGAAGAATTGCGGACAATACAATAATCGCATTGATTTTCCATAAAAAAAAAAAAGTCATTGTGACTAACAAGTACTGTAAACAGTAAACAAAGTAAACGTCGGAGTTTTAGAGAATAGAGAGTTTTATTAAAATTTATTTTTGATGTATAAATAAAATATTTTCATTTGATTGGTTTTTAATCACATGATAATGAATTTTGATTATTATTCACAGATGACACCAAAATTAAAAAAAACAAATCACTTCTTTTTATCATTAGCCATGACAGACGCCGAAGGTATTTTTTTTTGGCAAGTAATTTTATTTATAATAAATATTTGAAAAATAAACTTTTAATTGAATTGTTTTTGTTTTAAGACTTTATACCACTTAGTCAAGCACAAATTGAAACTATAGACGCCATAAATGAACCAAAAATTTCTGAACCACGAAAGCTGACTTTATCAGCATTAAAATGTAAAAAATGCAGGTTGTTATATTCATTTAATCTAAAGTTTACTTTATTCTTTATTTATATTTATTTATAAAAATTGTAGACAAACGATAGTATCAACTAAAGATTTCGTTAATCATGATCAAGGAAAAGGGCAAACAGCATTTGCATATAAAAAACGTGACTCATCATTTTCACAAATTGTATGCTCTTCATATTTCATTGAAGCAATGGATTGGATATTTGATAGAGTACAAGAAGGTGAATTGGAAGGAAAAATAAAATGTCCAATGTGTCAAGTTAAATTAGGTAATTTCAGTTGGGCTGGTAAGTCCTTTTTAAATTATTTTATGATCTTTTGAGTATTATTTGGTCAACCTTTGATCCATTAAATCATCAATCCAAGCCAATATTTATTCTGCTAATTTTTTTTAAAAAAAATTTCGGAAATATTCAATCATCTTAATATAGGAATGCAATGTTCTTGTGGTTCATGGATAACACCTTCATTTGCTATTCATCGTGAAAAGGTTGATGAAGTTTTAACATGAAAGAATTTCAGATATTTAATTTCATTTATTTTAGCTTAATTCATTATAATTTACCTAAAAATCTAATTATATGAGATCGAAAAAATTAATAATAATAGCGCGAATTAAAGTTCAACGACATGTAATCACTGTTATCATGTACTGTTACATCAGATACACCATACACCATAATACTACGAAATATTAATGGTCGTTACCTTCAATGAGTGTGATTTAAAACTGAATCAACCATCGCAATAATCGCAAAATTTCATCTATCATTAATTTGATGATCATAAATAAATATCTTGATGTTTAATAATTTAATGATTTTTTACTGGGCGTAAATGAATTGATGAGTACCGTATTTTTTTGATACATGATTTACATTTATGTTCATATCAAAAAAAACAATGTCATGAAGAAAAGCATATATTATTTTTGATGTAAATACTCTATAGATATCAAGCTTATTGGTATAAACAGCCATTGTAGCAATGCTTGGAATATAGTCGGAACAGAAGTCACAGAACTTTTATACGAATGAAGGTTCGAAAAGCAAGACATTAAGCGAAAAAGCAAGGAGCCTAATTCTCAGCAAATAATCAAATAACCTCAACCAGAATATAGATTTATAGAATTATTTATTTTATTTCTTAAAAGGTGGTTATCGGGATCCATCCCAAAAACAATCGTATGTACAAAAAAAAAAAGACAAAGAGAGATTCTGAAGTTGGAAAATCAATATTCATTCCTTGATAGAGAGGTGTGTGTATAATGATATATATCACGTGACATTATGACAGATAAGTACGTGACTGGCGAGATTGCATTATCTTTTTTTATTCTCCTATTCATCACCTCTTGTAACCACGGAGGTAACGAATATAATGAAAATGCGCAAGTTTTCATAGATTATTTATTAATATGCTATATATTTTATTTTGCATAGCAAATTGGATTTCATAAAAAACAATTGATTTGGATTTATAAACACTGTATTAAATAAATATAATACATATTTTTAATATATAAATAATAATATTTACTTTGTATTTTTAAATAAAAATAAAAATATAGCTACCGGTATACCCGTATAGCGCTGCATATAGTACCCGGTACTATTCAAGAAAGTCCGCTTAGATTGAATAGTACCCGGGTCACTGCAGTGTTGGACTAATGACCTATATGACTATAGTCATAAATTATTAACCAATCAAATCATGATATTTTATATAATAAAATTGGTTAAATCTGCTTATAATTATAAGATAGTTATATAGATCATGTGATCATTAACCAATGACATTATGATTATATAATTATATCCAATAGGTATATGACCACTGGTCATAAGTTCATTTAAAATTTCAATATGACCTGGTTATTGTCCATCACTGCTTGGGAAAAAGTGGTAGGAGTACTAATCATGCGATAATAGAATTAAAGTCAATTTTCCATTAATATGAAATAATAAGGTTTATTAGCTATGATTTTTAAAGTATATGTTTATATAGTACATATAATTTGATTAGTACTGGGTACTTTTTAAGTCGAAATATGATTAGTATCTGGGGTACTATTCAAAATTGATTTTAATTAGTACTGGGGTATTTTTAAAAATACCCGAATGTGAATTTGAATAATATCCCAGTACTATTTGAAGAAGGTACTATTACAAGGGGATACTGCATACAGTGAATTGAAATTAAAAAAATAACAATATACTGAAAATAAATAACTCGAAAAAAATTTTATTAACAAACCACATCTCATATTTTTTTTTCAGCTTGGCTAATTCAATTTTGGTAATTTTATTAATGAGTAACAATTCTACATTATATTCTGGAATTCAGGTATTTTAAAAATAATATTTAATTATTTATCTATTATTCTTTTATACTATAATTTTAGATCAAATAATTAAATATTTTAAAAGAAAGCAATAACAACAAAACTAATATAATACTACTATATTAATTTATAAAGAGAAATCAAAACATGAGATAGTAGCAAATTTTCTCACCAATGGATTAGAAAAACTATATGGTATATATTGCAATATATATATTGTAATATAGTTTATAATCTAAAGAAAATTATATTTAATTAAATAGAAAATTAATCAGTAAGTAGAATAAGTATAATTACATAATTTCTAATTAAGTTAATCTTATTTTAAATTAAAATTAACAACATTTTAATTTAAATTATAAATATAATATAACTTGTAATTTAACTGTAATTTTTTTGTTTACTTTTATTAGTATACAGTATACTTTTATAGCCTTTTTATAAAATATTGGATAATAATTAATTTATAATAAATTAATACTTTTTACTTTTTTAGTTTTTGCAATTATTTTAAATTCTAGTACTTATTTAAATAAGCTTTTTTTAAAAAACTAATTTTTAAATTTTCAAATTTAGTAAAATTTACTCCTTTTTTTTATTAATATTAAATAATAATATTTTAAATTGAATTTTTCTAACTATTACCAGAGGTGATGATCACCAATAATGGAAATTATAATAATTGACTAGCATTAAAAAAATATAGTGCCAGTAAAAATTAATAATTTTAGCCAATGGTGATGATCATCTTTGGTGATTTGAAGTAAAAATCTTTTAAATTTATAATGTAATTTTAATTAATTTTAGCTTGATATTATAATCTAATTTTAATTTAAACTTTAAAGAGTAATAATTTTACTTTTAATAATTGGATTTATACAATTTTAAGTTTATTTGAAAAAAGTCTTTAAATTTCTCTTTTCAATAATATTAAATTATATAAATTAAATATTTAGATACTAAATTTAATATTTGAATTTTGATTTTGAATTTAATTTAGATTTAATTCAAATTTTTTTAATTTATATTTAAACTTAAAATTTGAATTTGATTTTGATTTAATTAATTTAGGTTAATATAATACTTCAAATAATTAATCTGAATAGTGAATACTATTTATGATTCTATATAATTTAAGAAAAATCCTACTATTATTTGTAATAAAAATCTAAATATAAATATAATAATTATATAAATTATTCTAAATAAAATAAAAATAATAAAAAAATTGAATTACAATAACTGTATACTGTATTACATTTCTTCTTTGACTAACAAAAATCCAACCAGTTATAATGGTTAGATAATTTGAAAAACAATTTGATTAACTACCAATAACTTGACTGAATCTTTTGCAAAAAAAAAATGTTCATTTTAACCTTGCTCACATGAATTTTAAAGGCTTTTTAATTTACACATGTTTTGGTCTTTAAAAGTTACAAAATCAATAAAATCAATATACTAAGTGTAACCTAAAGGTATTTCTCAAGTAAAACTTAGAACATAGAGACCAGTTTGTTAGGACCTAAACAATACCGATACAACTTACATTTGATTTACTTAGAGTTTATATTAAATTATAATTATTCAAAAGTTGAGTATTACAGGGGTATTTTCGAAATTTCGTTATCCTACATACCCATGTTTTTAACACAACGATGAGAGAATTCTAATGGTAGTAAAATCGTATTTCAGTTGTATTAGTGTCCAAGAATGCTCTGATACAATTTCATTGCAAATTATATATGATCAAAAAATGATAATAATAACTTTTACGATAGACAATCAGTATCGATTCTGTTAAAAGAATCGGCAATGTTTTCTCCAAGTTGTTAGTAAAGAAAGTACCGAACATGCTAATTATTCAATTAAGGTTTATGAGATCTTATTTGCTTTGGGAGGTGTATTTAGTAGCCATGGTTTATGAATTATTTTGCCAAAAATGCTGTAAGAGTTGTATAATTTCGAATGATATCTGCATGATAAAAAATTCTCTCCCTGCTTAGTCTACATTACAAATAAACAGTAGGATCTTAAAAGAGTTGATAACAAGTCCTTAAAATCAGGAGTAATTTGATTTGTAATTAACCCGTCATCCATCATAAAATTCTCTTATAACACAATGGTCTCCATTAGATTAAATCATTTATCGCTTTAATTATTAAAATTAGTTATAATATTCAAATTTACAACAAAAATGAGTATAAAAATCACTACTAATGTTTACATAATCTAAAAAAAATATTTATCTTATGTAGCGTTCCTTAAATAATATTATTAATCAAAATTCAATTTTTTTACTGAATTAAATTATATTAATTATTCTAAAAGCTCTTTTCCTACTTCGCACAAATTTCCTCCAATTTTAAAAATACTGATCCAAGTAACATGAAGTAAAAATAAGGCAAAGCTAAAAGTTACTCGCTTACTATTTAAATAAATTATCATGGTTATTGTCATATAATAAATAAATAACATTATTATTGTTATAAAATACTTACGTGTAAAGGTCTATAATTGCAAAAATAATAACTGGATATAATACCCAAGGTGTAGGTGAATAAGGTGAACAAGGTGTCACGCAGGTTGCAATCTATAATTATAAATTTGGACCAAAGTTCAAGTTCTCGTTAGTAAATTGTGAAATATCAAAATAAAGATTCATTACAGGTAAATACCTTAATTATAACTATAATAAGCTTTAGAAATTTCCACCATCCACCTTCAAATAGTCGAGAAGATATTAATTCCAAATAGTATGTAACATGATATAATGAATCTCTGGGAGGTATTGCACGAACAATTGCTGCTTGATTATCGTGGATTTGCCCATTCTTTAAAGAACAACAAATAACTTCAAAATTAATAAATTAACCAAATACGTTACAAAACAACAAGGTAACTTTTTTTCCACCTTAAATATTGAGGAAATCTGTTCTACATCTTCTTCAATACCAGATGTTGAAGAACCTTCGCTCTCTCGAACCTTTTCAGCAACTTTCTTACGTTTACGTAAATTTGTTGTTTCATCATTATTTCCGATAGATTCGATAGATTCGGAAGAAGAAACGTCTGACGATATAACAGATTCTGATATTATGTGATGTGTATTTAAACCAACTTTACTAGAAGTCATTCTTGTGGTAGTAGTAGAATTGTTGGTTGAAATTGGAGCTGATGATGAACTTGTCACATATTCTTCATTTGGTAATGAGACTATCGTATCATATTAATGGATATAAACAAGATAAGATTTTCCTTCTTCGTAAAAAATTATGGTGTAATAAATGATAGTTTCTAGAAATAATTTAAAATTGTTATAAAATGGTAAAACCACAAAAAATTTCGATTAAATTGCATGATAGTTAATTAATTATACATACACCTGGAGTCTCATTATAAACGTTTTTAGCAAAAGTTGACCTAATATCTTCAACTGATTTCAATATCTCATCACAAGAAGGCCTACTTTTTTTATTCCATGATAACAATCGTTTAATCAAATTTCTAAGTTGTTGAGGAATTTTATGTGAAGAACTTGTAAAAAAATTGTTATTTTCCGGAAACGACACACTAAATAAAAAAAAAAAAAAATTTTTTTCCATTGTTAAAACAGGGATGGGTACACTATAAATAGTATTTCGTGAGTAACTAACCTTTTGAAATGTAAAATTTCTTGTTTCAATAAATCAACATCATCCACTTGATAATAAGGAAGTCTGGAATAACAAAGATAATAAAGAACCATTCCCAAAGACCACATATCAGATTTTTGAGAATAATCTTTATAATATTTTCCATTCTCATCAACTATTTAAAAAATTAAAAAAATCTTTAATTAATTATAAAAAAAAATAGCATTTATATAATAAATAAATTACCAGTTAATAATTCAGGTGCCATAAACTCAAGAGTTCCAGTTGCGCCAGTTCGATCACGTTCTGAAAGTTGATCTAATATTTCACATTCTCCAAAATCTGATATCAAAACTCTTGGTCTAAAATAATTAATTTACAAATTTACTAAATGCTGAAAAAAATGAATGGTAATTAATCTATATATTAATATATTAAAATACTAACATACTATTTCCCTCCTCGTCATATTGTAATAGCAAATTTGAAGGTTTTAAATCCCTATGCACAATACCATGTCGATGTAAGTGAGCCAAACCTTCACAAATATCAATAAACATCGACCAAATCTCTGGCAATTCTAAATAACGTTTTTTTGGTACATTATTAGGATTTGTTGTTGATTGTTCATGTGCTTGTCTCATTCTTCTTGCACGCAATAAACGTTCTTTTGCACTTAAATTTACTTCCTCTGAATCATGTTGCGTTGAAAAAGTTGATGATTGCTCTTTAATATATTCTTCTAAATTTCCTCCATTAGCGCATTCCATTAAAATAAATAAACATGGAACTTGTGGACCAAAATTTGTTAATTGATGATATTCTAACCAAGCATGCTTATAATCCACAATATTAGGATGATGTAACTTTTCTAATAAATGAACTTCTCTTAACATCCTAACCAACCATGAATGATTATCACCAACGGCAACTTTCTTAATAGCATATTCTCCCAAATGTACGTTATCCAGAATATGCTATGAATATTTTTTTTTGTTTTTTTTAAAAAAAATAATCGGAACAATATTTTATAGAAAGTCCAATTAATATTTGCAACATACCTTACAGAGATAAACAGATCCACGAAATCCTCGTCCCAGTTTTTTTTCTTCAATAAAAAATCTCTCATAATATCCTTGATTAAATGAATTTTGTGAAAGGTTAGAATGTGTTTCAAAATCTGAATTTATGGATGATGATGATGATGTTGTTGTTGTTGTTGAAGATTCTGCAAAGGAGTGTGATGAAACAGTGTGTGTAGAAAATGTGGATTGTCCAATTATAGGTGATACTTCAGGTTGAATGCTTGAATTAAATAATGAAAATTTAAATTCAATACATTTAATTGAAAACATAAAATTAACAGTTATAAAATAAACCTTTCAGAATTCCCTAATAAACGAAAATAATTTCTATGCATAAAATCTGGATTTAAAGTCTTTTAATATTATATTAAAAAATTAATAATATTATTTAAGTTCAACATCTATGTACATATATATAAAACTAAATAAATTTAAACATACACTAGACATATGGTTAGCTGTTTCATAAGGTCTTCCGCATATAAAACACGCAGGTGATGTAGTCAACACCTTAATTTTTATTTTAAGATTAATTAAATGTTAAGTTGAAACCAAACACATTCAAACTTAAAGAATTAAACCTGAGACTGGGATGATAACGGATCATTTCTTGGTGGTAAACGTCTAACCGAAACGCGTCGATTAGTAGTATTATAAAGGACTAATTGACCAGCGTTTTCATTACGCCTAAAAATTTACGTATATATTTGAAAAAATATATATATATATAAATACATACGAAATAAAAATATTTATTAACTTTATTTAATTAAAAAACAAACACACAGAATGACCGTCCACTCTTTAGAGTAAGGGACAAGTTCATTATGACTATCAATACCACTACCAGAGGAATGAGAAGTGCTCCCTTCACCAACTTGACCATAAGTAAAAGTATTTCTTCTAGATCTTATAATTTTTCCCGGTGGTGGTTCAACAAAAGGTTCAATAGTGCAAGGTTGAGCACTCGGAAAGATCATTGTAATTTTATCAGAATTTTCAGAATCAACTTCATCATGAGTTAATAATACATTTTGTAAATTTTTAGAATTTTTTCGTGATTTCATTTCTAAGAAATTCGGATAAATAGAAAATATCAAGAGAAGAAAAAAAAGACAAAAATATATTGATTAGAATTCATAATTTAAAATATTTCGTGGAGAAATTTTAGGATTGCAGATCCAAAATATGAAAAATATGATCATTTGTGTAACATAAGTTACACCATGTAGAGTTAGGTGAGTTAGGTCATAAAATATTAAAAATACCAGTTTTCAATATTTGTCATAATAAATTAAGGAATTTTTTTTAGCGTAAATAATGTATGTTTAAACAGGTAATCATTATAGATGAATAAAAAACAAATATAATTAATATAATAAATTAAAAATTATTATGTTCGACAGATCTAGACTTAAGAGATTTAAGATTCGAAATATTCGAAAGACAGAATTTTTGAGGGCTCAAAATGAGATACGAAAGAAATAATTTCAAAAGGGCACTTCAAAAATCTCCTGAAAATTTTCTTATTGAGAAAAGTAAAAAAAATTTTAAATGTGATTTAACTTTTATTTCAAAAATTCGCTTGCTATATAGAGTAAGATCATATTCATTAGATCATTTGGTAAATAAAATATTATAGGCCCTATGCATGCCACCCTGCGTAATATGTTTCAAGAAACATTTTAAATATTGTACAGTATTTACGGTAAACATAATTACCGTAATTACAAAGTTTCTTTTTTAATTAAACTTTCGTAAATTTCTCTTAAAAAATTCGTTCTAATTAAGCACGTTGTGATGTACATTGACATACAACAAACAAACAAAATCAATTAACTTGTTGCTGACAAATAATTAATTTTCGGAATTTCAGAATATTTGGCTTAAAAGTCATTCTTTCTTTGAAAATAGTAACATTTTTATTGTTTTTAAATTAATTAATTATTTAATTAACAAACAATAAAATATTCATTGAATAAATAGGTTTCTAAACGGGACATATATAGAAATTTAATCTATTGTATATACAAATTTTTTTCTTTCCACCGGGCACGTTTCAGAATTTGAATTAAAAGCCGAAATAAACCATTTTTCATGCAATTATATTTAATTCGAAATTTGAACAGAATTGGGTTAAGCGTAAAGGATAAAGCTTGATCGAGTTAGTTTGATTGTACGTATGCACGTGATATGCCTATCATTTTGTCCCGCTTTTAGCTATGCTTTTCCGAAATAGTTTCAAATTAATATATAATCCCCAATTAAAATGCTTATATTAAACCAATCCAATTGAACACAATTTAAGCCAATCATGTATAAAGTAAGTTAAATCTTGGTTTATTCGATACATATATAAAATATCATTAAAATTTCTCTTCCCTTTTTATTATTCCCCCCTCCTTTTTTTCGGTATACATGCACACACCACGCACACATATATACATGTAAATATTTTCTATACTTATAATAATTATTAGATTCTTTCGTATGTTTTTTAAAATATATATATATAATATAATTAAGAAGGGAATAATAAATAATGGCCACTGAACCCTCCGATGAAGATTCTATGGTCTACTTATATCGTAATCATTCATATTGCGATTGGAGAGTAACATTATCTTGCGATGATGGTCAATTATATAGATTATTATACACAATAAATCTCTCTTTATCAGGTTTTATAGCAATTGCTTGCATAATTTTACTTTGGTTTAGAATTAGTCGTCAAGGATGTACTTTATTCTCTCCTAAAGTACCTGGGACTGGTTTTATTAGACCGAATCCTGTTGAAGGATTTCTGGTTTGGGCGATACTATGGTTGATTGGTATGCAGAATGAACGCGTAAAATTTGATACTGCGCCTC
Organism: Oehlia diaphana; assembly: GCA_003833135.1. NCBI lineage: Eukaryota > Fungi > Glomeromycota > Glomeromycetes > Glomerales > Glomeraceae > Oehlia > Oehlia diaphana. Next base: position 12,531 of record QZLH01000872.1, on the reverse strand, counting down.
ATAATTGATCACTGCGCCAATATTCATTTGGTATTTTTAATCCCTAGGTCGAATATCATTCATTCTTATTTTGCGGTCTGGTAAATTGAAAGGCAATTATTTTGCATTAGAAAGTAAGTATAAATAATTATTAAAAAAAAAATACTATAATTCAAATAAATTCAATACTAATATACATTATATCTCTCTCTCTAAAATTAGCATTTCAAGAATTGGTGAATATATTAATTTATTATCATAAAATTCATAAAATTTAAAAGTTTAATTATAAAAAAAAATACTAATTCATTATTATATTCTTTTATTAGTATTGGACATGTGCTTCAACAGGTTATTATTGTAAATTATTACTTTTGTTTTAATTTTTTTCTATATTAACACTTCTCTCCTTAACTTAGGTTGTGCGTGGTTTGTTATTGGAACATATTTACAAATTGGGAATCATTTAAATTCGAAACAAAGACCGTGGCGTCCAAATAATAAATTATCAGATGGATATCTTTTAATAATGACAATAATTGTACCTATGACAGTATGGCCAGTCACAGCTATAAGCGGATATTTTAGAGATAAAAATAATGCGAAAATAGCCGATACATTAATATCAATAAGATATTTATTATGGAGTTTATGGTTTGGATTTGGTGCTATGGGATCATTCTATTTTGGTAAAGAATTATGTAATATATTAAGTTATCATATTACTGTTGCAAAAGAAAGTAATCATATTACTGTTGGAAGGGTAGAAAGAATGCAATCAGGTTTAAAAAAGATTAGATTCACTTTATATATAATAATGTTAACTTATTTATATTATTTTACATATTGTACTACTGCTTCAATATTTCGTAAATGGTTGGTTACTCATTCTAAATCATTGAATATTGTCATGTTTGTAACCTACGCTTTTTTTAATCCTCTTTGCATTATGTTCGTTGTAGCAACGATAAGTATAAGGTATTATCCTTATTGTCCTTTTTCTTTTTCCTTAAAATTATCATTTTACATTGAAAAATAACTTATTCTTTGCATATTAGGATAATACAAAGTTGTAGAAGAGAATCATCAACTACTATATTAATTAATAATAATATTATTATTAATAATATCAACGCTAATAATAATTCCCCTCATATAAAGCGAATAAGTAATACTAGTACACATTTAGTACCTATTAATGATAATTCACGTAAATTTCGTCCAGTTTCTGGACTTGCACAAGAAATACCGGAATTAGACTCAATTACTTCAGCGATTGCTCACATGGACCAACATCAATTTGATGATCTAGTTGCTTACACTCAATTTAATACTAATAATACTAATAATAATGCTAAACGGAACGTTGAAGAAATTGAAAAAAATGAATCCGGGTCCGGAGCTGGATCTGGATCTGGATCTGAATCTGAATCTGAATATGAATATGAATATGAATTAATTGAAGAAAAGTCAATAGCGCAACTTGAACGAGTTGTTGTTAGACCTGCTTCTCCTACTATTCCTATTTTTTCAACTAATCCAAAATAAGATTATAATAAAAATATATAAATATTTATCTTTATTGCATTTGTACTTTAAAGTAATTTTTTTTCATTTGTATATTTAGATTATTTAGATTATTTAGATTATTTAGTATATTTTACACTTTCACATCATCGAGAATATAAAAAAAAATCGATTAAGAATTAATAATATATAAATAAAATTTCTTCTTAATATACAAAAAAAAAAATTTGTTACTAAAAGAAAAAAAATATTTCTAAATTTTCGAAAGTAAAAAGATCACTGAGAAAATCCTAATAAATCGATATTGGATATCATATAATAGGAATTTTTTTTAAAACTTTATGATCTCAGTAATAACATTAATTATATTGAGAAAAGAAATATTTCAACTTGTGAAACAGTATTACCGTCAAATATTTCGAAATCGAATCGAGGAAATTCTTGTTTACTCAAATATTTGAATATTTGATTCAGATTGGTCAAAATGAAAGAACAATAACTCCAAATAATGTAATTCAATACGATAATGGTTCCTAAAAATATATATAAAGGGAAAAAAATAAAATAAAATAAAGAAAAAAAAAATAATAACGAAATATAAAAAAATTCAAATGTCGTGGGTGGGTTGACTATTTAATATAAAAATAATATATATGTATAGTAATCATGGAAGTACATATAATACACGTAATTGCAAACAACAATAATAAAATGAATAGAATAATAAAAACAATAATAAATGGTGAAATCAAAAATGTTCAGGCTAACGTGTTATAAAATAATAATAATAATAATAAAATATGTATATGTATATATACTACAAAAAAACCCAACCGCCAATGAAACCTTTTTTTTGTAGGATTTTTATGATGGAACAAAATCTATCAAAATTTTTCCTCTAAAATAAAGAAAAGATGAATAAGACTGAATAACAACATACATTGAAATGATCCATATTTAGTCCCTCTTTACCATGTTAAGTTATCCATACCTATACCATAAGTCCATAAAGTAAATAAAATAATCGTGGAAAAAAACGGGATTAAGAAGGGACTCTACACTGTATTAAACATTTCTTCACCATATTCTGATCCAGCATGACTGCCACCAGGACTTGTACAATAAAGAGAACTGCTGCCATCCATATCGTCATCTGATAGATGTGCCATTGGTGAACCCGGAGAAGGACTTGGTGGTAAAGGTGTGTTTACAGCCTGGTTAAAAGAAAATGAATTAGGAGAGAGTGGTGGCACTGTACTAGATAATATTGAGTTTCCCAAAAAGGGACTCGTAGGAAGCTGAATGTTCAATGGGCTTTGCCCATGTGGACTGTTTTGACTAGATGATTGACTTGCTATATTAGTGTTTACCGTCAACGGCGTCGACGGACGCTGTGGCATCTGATGCACTCCTTGTTGTGTTGATAATTGGTTTAAAAGAAAACTCATATTGGTATGGTTATTCTCCGGTGATGTGATATATATCGGTGGCCGTTCAGGTTCAGGTTTGATTTCAAAATTATCAAAATTCAATTCAAATGGAACTTAAAATTAAATAAATAAATTTATTATTATTAAAAATATTATTATTATATATTCCCCCCAAATAATTTTATTATTTATTGACACTCTATATCATACACCATAAACTCACGTGTTGCCGTCGACCCTTGACTCTGCATAAATTCCCACATTCCTTTCATCCAATGTTGCTGCAAATTTTGTTTTCGTTTCGTATCCGCCAAATCCCTCATAACCTCGGCAAAATTTTCCTGTAATTGTCTAATTTGCTGAATTAATTCATTTTGTGCAACTTGCATCATAGCAAGATGTGCATGTAAATCCCCTGTTTCTCGTCGTAAAGTTTCTGACTCCATAGCTTTTCTTTTAATATCATCTAATAAATCCGGACGACCGCGCAAAAATTTCGGGTGAGAAAATTCCCAAATTTGATTTTCCGCTAGTGTACGATGTCCACGAGGTGATTTATTCACTTTGTGAAAACCATACCTAAATTAAAACGATAATAAAATTAATAAATTATATTTTAAGCCCAAGTAAAAAAAATAAAATAGTAACTAACTTACATATTTAGTTGACGAACAAAACTAGAAAAATTATTGTGTTTAAAATGCTTTGGTAAGACGTCGCGAGAAAATTCCATAATATTACATACTATAAAGGAGGACCCGGTATAATTCCAAGCGATAAGATGTTGATATTGCTTGTCAACAACCATACTTAAAGATCGGAAATATGTATTGTTAATATTTATTAAGAAAAAGAATAAACCAGTAATTAAAACACGATTAGCTAGTTGCAAACCCATTACCTTGTCGCAACAGCTTTAGTTTTAAAATTTAAACTTACTTGTACAGCTTGTGAACAAAGGTGTTGCTACTCATCTTAACAGGTTGTGTGGAAGGCGGCTGAAGGGACATGAGATTCTGATTTTGGAAGTGCGATTGTGGTGTAGTAGGTGTTGTGGGTGATGAGGGTGAAGATAGTTGATACGCGCTCATCTGTATAATCGTAAATTTACCAATTTACTAAACTTAACAACCGATAAATAAATTTCAAAAAAAAAATTTTCCCTCCTTAATAACAAACGGAAATTAGTCTTTTATACTGGCACTGCGTGTTGTACTATCATCATATCCTGTTGCAACTCTGCAAAAAAAACATGTTCATAACTGTGACCTGGTACCTACCAATTTGAGGGTTTTGTAGGACAAATTTCTTTTAGAGTTGGTAACACTAAAAAATCAAGTCTTAGTCCTACTATTAGGACTTTGTGTTCTGACACAATTTTGTGACACATATTTAATGTTCAACGAAAGGGAATTACCAGGTTTTTTTTATATGATGAAGCTAAACACCGATATATATATGTTGTGGTTTATAAATAAAATCCCATTGTTGTAATTGATTGTAATTTAGCTATTTCAATAATTATTTGAAATATTCACTTATACCCAAATAAGCTTTATTTTTTTCCTTAATCAGCTTCTCTCACTACTTCTTTACCAAGATTTAATATTCGTGCGTTTATACCATAAATGGATAATTAAGTAACTTCACGGTGTATGTCATTTTTCTAATTAATTTCCGAACCAATAAGAATAATTTGTATCTCAAATATATTGTCTCACCTTTATATTAAGCGAATCTAAATCTTTAGATGTGAAACAACAAGCACCTATAAAACGGTTTGAGATTTGGATCAAAAGAATTCTTTTCTGCACATTTACGTTATAAAATAGGTAACAAAGGAACTGTATAATGAAAGTTATTATTCAGGTTCTTTGAAAGAGCCTGGTTTAAAAATTAAATTGTACCTGGTACGACAAACTGTATGCTCGATTAGCCTAATTCTAACAGAATTAAGATTTTTAGGTCGCCCGAGTCTTTAAAGTGGGAGTACAAGTAACAAACTTATTTAATCTTGCAAAATGTTTCATAATATTCAATGATTTTTAATTGCAGATATTAATTAACGAAAAAGAAAATTTAAGAGAGAATAGAGATTTACATATAACCTTAAATTATTTTGGTTAATTAAGCTAACCTTTGAAATCTTTAGACATATTTGAGAAGCATATAAGTGGTTATAAAAGTGTAACAATATATAAAATACTTCTCAAGGTTTATTTCGTACATATTAGTTATTACTTGTGTCCACCACTTATACCTCAATATCTAACTTGTTCAATATAATGAACCAATATACAGTATAGAAAAAAGTTGGAGCCAATCTAATGCCAATTATCCTAATTTTTTGCTTTAGACGATAAATAATAGTAGCTATAAAAGTTGCTACATTAAATTTACATTATTAAATTATAATTAATAAATTATTTAATTGTATTGTATTTAAATTAACAAATGCATAAGTAGTTTTTATTTTATTAAAAAAATTGATAACTAACCACATCATATAAAAATGCTTAAAAAAAAAATTCTTTTTTTACTTTCAAAACCATACCTGTATTCAGTTTATAACACTTTTTTATAAAAGTATTGTCAAGTATAATTTGTAGTAATTAGAGTATACAGACATCTGTATTAATAAAAAACATGACTGAATTTTACTGTGCAAATTTTACAGCTGCAAAAAAAGTAAATTTTTCCAGTTTTTAGCTAAAAGGTACTTTATTCAAATTTACTTTATATGCAAAAAAAATTATTAGTATTTAAAGAGCAAATGTATAAGGTAAGAAAAGTATCATCAAAGAATCTAAAATCCTATTTAATAAAGTATTAAAAGTATATTTTAAGAATATAATTCTATTTTTTGGAGTTATACTCTTAAATTTCCAGATAAAAATATAGAAATCTACAATATATTAAGTATTATAATAAATTTTATAATATAGCAAAAATTATATTTAATTTATAAAAAAATTACCATATAATACTGTCTAAAATATCTAAATCTATATCAACTTTAATGATTTAAAATTTGAATTATATTTGAATATGTACATTCATCCTATTAGTACAAAACAAAATTAATGTATGAAAATTTTAAATTTGATTTATAATATTAGTTAAATATTCTAATTTTTAGGAATAAAATAAATTTACATATCACAATTTTGATATATTAAGATGAGTAAAGGGTATATCTAAAAGGAGTCTCTTAGTCAGCATTATATAATATAAATAGTATGTAATCTAATACTATATATTATATATTAAAATAATAAATTTATGTAATTTATATATTTTTTATCAAAACTTTTATATGCAAAAAATTATATATATACACCCACCACTTACCCACCTGCCAAAAGTATCCAAACACTTCTAAAAAATGACCATTAAATTACATTATTTTGACATCCAATGATCAGAATTTAATGATTTATGATTCATTAGATTCGTTTAATCAAAATGCATCTAACCACAGTATTTTCAAATCTATAAAGTTCAATAGATCAGAAGTTATTGTTAAATGTTTAAAAACAGTAAAATACAAATAACTTTTGATTTATTAATTCTAGAGATATAAAAATAATAAATATAATGTACCTTAACAAGACAAATCTAATGAATCATATTTCATCTTTCTAAGTTTATTAGAGAAGAAAACATTGTAAAATTTGTATTTATTAAATTTTTAAAGATAAAAAATGAATTATTTTATAAAGTTAAATCAAATTATTTCAATAACCAGTAAACAGAATTTAATTATTTATGATTCAATGAATTCATATTATCAAGATGCATCTAATTGAAATGTTATTATATCTCTAAATTTGATAAATCACATCGGGGAATTTTTTGAGATGCAGATCTGCACAGATCTGCAAGTGACATTTGCCACCATTTCTGTACAGATCTGCAATCCCGCGAGAAAAATTCAAAGGAAAAAATTTTATTATTTCTGCGCAGAATTTCAAGAAAATGAAAATTCTGCGAAAATCCTAAAAAATTATAGCATGCGAAAAAATTCAAGAACAAAATTCTGTGAAAATCTCCAAAAATTATACATGCAAAAAAATTCAAGAACAAAATTCTGTAAAAATCTCCAAAAATTATACATGCGAAAAAATTCAAGAACGAAGTTCTGCAGAGAAATTCAAGAACAGATTCTGCAAAAAAATTCAAAAACGAAGTTCTGCATAAATTCTTGAAAAAATAAATTATTCACTGATCACCACAGTCATCATATATTGTATTTTTAATATGTAACTAAATAAATTTATAAATCGAAGAATTTCAAATATAACTAAATAAATCTAAATTAAAAGAATACAACAAAAAGAAAAATTAAGAAAAAAAATCTGGCGTGTGCCAACTTATCACCATCCTTCAAACGTATTTCAATGACGTTGAACAGCGCGTGTATTTAAAGTATCTAAAGATGAATAATATTAAAATTCCATCGTTATAAGTATGTCTTCGCCAAAGGTAAAGCACTCCATTTACCACATATGGTAAAATATTTGACGGATTTAAAATTTCGAATCTAAACTATTGACCTAAATACATATATATATATTTTTATTTCTAAAGTTTAGTAAGTTAAATCACATATTATTAGATAAATAATTTACCATTTTTGTGTAGGCATCTGTGTTATCATCATCATAATCGACTGTTACCACCATTGACTCATCTGCGTCAGAAGTTACATCCGGATTATTTTGCTTTTCTCGCTCAGCCAATTCTTCCATTATCTGGGGCGTTACCTTAGTCTCATTATTAAACGATTCCTAATAATTGATTATACATTGATTTTTGAAAATTTTCAACTTCAAAGTACTGTGACGAAAATCATTAATTATTTACCACAAGAAAATCCATCCGGTATTTGACGGACTTGTCATTGCATTTAATACCTGGGCTTTTGGGATTCAATATGATATTGCAGATTGAG